>JASDQU010411622.1:0-10460 GCA_032191745.1 Picea mariana | reverse complement strand
GAAGGCAACCCTCTTTTATGAGGGAAATGTATTGCGGCTATGTATGTTGGCGAGTATTGGACTCTGAGAGAGGAGACTGTGAGAGAAAGAAGAGGAAGTTACAATGGGTTTTGCTGTAGGTTGTATCCCTTCATTTTGCTGGATAATAATAAAGAAAGGACCTGGCAATTTCTCTGGTGGACGTAGCCCACACTGGGTGAACCATGTAAATCTATGTCTCTCTTGTATTGTGTATCTTCTGTGTTTTGTTTCCGCATTTGTTTTATTTTATTGCTCCGCGGTCCTGTTTTTCTAACAGTTGTCCATGATTTGTCTTCCTTCTACGAAACCCACCTGTTCCTGTGAAATCAGTGTGGGTAGGAGAGGTTTCAATCTATTGGCTATGACTTTGGATATTATCTTGTAAACTACATTGCATAAATCTATAGGCCTGTAGAGGTTTGGGGTCCTTGCTTCATTTTATTTTGGGATTAGAGTGATCATTGTGGCATTTAACACTTTCAATATGGAGGCCGAGCGTTTGGAGTCTTCCACCACCCCATAAAGGTCATGTTTAACCACTTCCTAGCTGGATTTGAAGAATTCCACTGTGAAGCCATCTGGACCTGGGGCCTTTCCATTGGGCATTTCCTGGACCACTTGGTCATTTTCCTCCTTTGCAATGGGTTTGTTTAGATTGATGTTTTGTTCCTCAATGACCAACCTGGGGATGTGCCGAGTTATCCTTTGTATGGCCTTAGTTCTTTCTTGTTTGGGTTCCTGGGCTATTCCCTTGAAGTGATTGACCAATGTATTTTCAATTTCCTTGTGGGATTCTTTTTCAATCCCATCCTGATCCCTAATTTTCAGGATTTTGTTGTGGGTTCTTCTTGCAATGGTTGTTCTGTAAAAAAAATTGCTATTTCCCTTTCCTTCCTTTAGCCACCTAATTCTAGACTTTTGGCGCCGTAACGTTTCTTCCTGCTGGCATCTTGCTTCCCATTCCCGGGTCATTTGGATCTCTTCTCTTTTCCGATCCTCTATGTATCCCTCGTCTATGCATAGTTCCTAGAGTTTCCTCATTCTGTCCTCGATATTTTTTTTTCTTGGTTTATGTCTCTAAAGATTTCCTTGTTACACTCTTTGAGTTTATGTTTGATGTACTTGAGTTTCTTATATAGTTTGAACATCCTTGTCCCTTGATCTGATAGTTCCTCCCACCACCATTGGTTGATGTTCTCCTTGAAGGTGGGATGTTCAATCCAAAATTTCTCAAATCAAAAAGGTCTTTTCTTCGAAGTGGTATGAAAGTTTGCTTCCAATTGAATTGGCCAATGGTCTGAACCCCCCATGGAAGGATGCTACAGTCCAAATTTAGTCCCTGTAGAATGATGGATTCCGACACTAAGAATCTGTCTAGCCTTGTAGCTACTTGGTGGTGATTTATTCATTTTTTATTCCAGGTGAATTGGCCATTGCTGGTTCTGATGTCCACCATCTCCACTGTGTTAATGAAAGCTGAGAATTCCTCTACATCTCTATCCAGTCTCCTGGTGCCCCCTTTTTTCTCCCCAAGTGTCATGATGATGTTGAGGTCCCCTGCTAGGATCTAATGGAGGTTGCTGGATCGAGATTTTAGATTTTCTAGGTCTAGGAGCATTCTCCTTTTTTCCTCCACCATCTGGGGACCATTCACATTAGTGCATAGAATCACCTTCATGTTACCTATGATTTTCATGTTAACTGAAAGTGTGTGTCTCTTGGCTTCAGCTGCTAGTAGGTTCATCGATTATGGGTTCCACAAGGTGAGAATACCACCTGCCATCTGTTGGCCTTCGACAGTCAACATCTTGTACTTACTCCATTGTTTTTTACTGATTGTTTCCATTCTGTCTACAATGCATTTTGTATCTTGGATGAAACGGAGGTCGGGTTGTTCCTTCCTTAGTCTATTTTTAAGGATTATTTTCTTTCATGGGCTGTTTAGGACTCTTATATTCCATGTTTTAATATTCATTTAAACATGTGCGGGGGGGGGGAGTCGGAAAAGAGACTTTTGATCTTACCTGAATTTATCAGCAGGGCTCCTAGTTCTTGTAGGGCTACACTATTTGATTTCTTGCCTTTCTTCCACCTTGTCTACTTGGGTGAATGTGGTGGTTGTCTCTCACCTGCTTTGATTCCCAGGTGTCCTATCTCGCCATGCGTGCACTTGATCCCTATGGATTTTTCTTCATCCCTTAGAAGGAAAAGGTATTGGATGTGATCTAGTTGCTCCGCTGGCACATTGTCTACTCCCTACCTTTTCCATTGCTCCAATATGTTCGAGAGATCTATTCCTTCCCTTTCCATAATGTCTATGAGATCAGGATATTCCATGCCTACCTCGCTTGGTGTCATCTCCGAGTCTCCATATGCCTCCTGCATTGGGGTATTGGCATCTTCGTTTCCTCCATCCATATGACTTGCGCTACCTCCCTGTTCCCTCTTATTGCTTGGAATATCTGTGTTCTCATGAGTTGCTTATTCCCTATCTTCTCTAGATTTTGTCTTTTCCTTTCCTCCTCCTTCCCCTTGGTCGAACTTGTCCCACCCTTCTGGTCTAGTTCTGGCTTCCGAATTACTTCTTGTTGGGGCTTTACTTTGTTTCTTGTTTGCTATGTTTTTGTGGTTCAACTTTACAAATCCGTCCTCACCCTGCTGTATTTTGGTGTTTTATGTTTCTTATTTTTTATTGAGAGGACATTCTATGATCAGGTGACCATGTTCATGGCATCTTCTACATCTAAACAGGATCTGCTCGTAGTCGATGCTTTGTATCCATTCCTCATCCCTGAATTCCAGGCTTATGGCTTCTGGGAGCACCTCCGAAACATCCATCTCTATGCAGATCCTTGCATATGATGTATATCTCCCTTTTAGGGTTGCTTATGATGTTTTAACATATTTTCCAAGCTTGTTCCCTATTGCTTCAAAGGTGGACAATAGCCAGTAGTCTAGTGGTAAGGAGTAAAGCCTCAGCTAGACTGGGAAATTTTTAAAGGTTTCTTTCTATGGGGAGAAGTTTTCCTTCCACGACTGCATATCATTCTGGGCTTCTTTGGCATCTTCCTCCACGTGATCCCTTTTTTCCTGGTTGCTCTCCTTATTCTTTTCTGATCCTGATCTCGAGGTGCTTGTCAATGATTCTTTGAAACCAACGCCTCGTGGGCCTTTCCCCTTGTCCACCACTACCTAATTGTATGAGGGGGTTCCACTCCCCCCCCCTTTGGTAACCATTTTTTCCACTGCTGAGACTACGTTTGTCAAACCCTAGCTTGCAGTTTCTTCAGAGCCGTAATATTCATGATTTCATTCTCAATTCTTGTGTCTATAAAATGAATTTTTAATAACACATGATATTTCATTTTTATTTGACAATGATTTAAGTTATTAACTTAGTAGGTGTTCTTTGTTTTTTTAACTTAGTAGGTGTTTTTATTTTTTTATGTAATCAATTATATATGAGATATGATGTTCTTAAGGTTTAGTATAAAGTTTTGTTTGAAATTTTTAATGAGAAATTATATATTGTTTTATTAGATTTATTAGAAGGTTAATCTCTCTCCTTAATTTAGAGGAACTTGTATTTTAATTATGTTATAGATATATAAATAAACCCATTTAGAAGAACTTGTGTTCTAATTATATTATGAATATATAAATAAACCAATTTGAATTTGTGTTTTGTGTGTTTTTATATATAACTTGCAATGTAAATTCAAGAGTTTAATTGTAATTAAAACATTTAGCATCATATTATGTAATTGCAAATTTGAAGAGTTTTTACTATGGACATCATATTAAATTGTAAAATTGTAAATTTGAAAAGATTTTATTATGGAGGATTATTATGATAATATTGTTTAATATAAAAACTTTTTGTAGGTAAATGAAATTATTGAACCTCTTGGTGGAATCATAATTTTGATATGATAAATTGATGAGAAATGGTGAGCCTTTTAGACAAGTTGTTGATGACGAATTTTGTTATACAACATTGAGACATATAAATTCAATTAATGTCAATTGAGAATTAAAATTACAAAATATATTTATGCAATTTAGGTAAGTTAGTAAATTATATATTATTGTGCAACCTTACCCAAAGTGGGCAAAGATAATTGCACAACCTTGTGCAAAGTTGACGAACCTTCTTAGCAATCCTGTGCTAAGATTGTCTTACTCAATACACAACCTTATGAATGTAAATTAAGTTGAGAATAATGAACTATGGTGTAAACATGTGAAAATGTGTAAATAAGTTATTTATTTGATGTTAATTGATTATTTTGTTTAAACAAGATTTTTTTTTTTGACACCGAGTGTTACACATTCAACATTTCAGTTATTTACTTACTTAGTTTTACTCCACATTGAACATTTACTATTTAATTACTAAATTTTTGTCCACATTAAAAATTTATTAAGGTGTACTTCACATTGAACAATTTACCTTCTTGCATATTTTTAGAAAGTTTTATCCTAAATGTTTTTAGTCCAAACACTTTACATTGCTTCCCACATATGCTAACCTTCCCATTGAACATTTCACTTATTTACTTCTGACATATGCTAACCTCTCCATTGAACATTTCACTTATTTACTAAGTTTTACTTTACATTAAATACTTTGCATTTTTGCTTGTTTTTAACAAATTCTTCGGCTAAATGTTTTTGGGTGAATAATACTAAATGTTTTTACTTGTTTTTTCTTTGTTCTTATCATCGTCCTGTTGCATAAACATTGATGTTATTCTTCTTTATTATATGTATTATTTAATTATTATCTTTTGACAAAATCTATTATTAAATTTAATTGTTCAACATATATTTCCCAACTACCTCACCAAGAAGTTGTCATGCAACCCTATAAAATTAAAACTACTATAGATAGATCTAACAAAATAATTATTCCTCCAATTTTATATAGTGATAGCATATTAAATCATGAGAACAATTCTAAATAAGTTTTGATTAAATTTTTTTAAACTTGTTTGATTAAATATTCTATTAAATCATGAAAATAATTCTAAATGGTTATATTAAATACAAAAAGATAGAGAAAAATAGCTTCAAATAAAGTGACCTATATGATAATAGTTGTTAATATGAATCTTATAAAGAGTGATAACATATAGCATATTAAATCAGGAAAGCAATTCACAATCACAATTGATAAATTTTTAATTCCAATTTGTAGAAGATCATGAAAATAATTATAAATATTTATATTAAATATAAAAAGAGATGAAAAAGACCTTGAAACAAAGTGCACATGATGATCGTATTTGTTAGTATTAATTTTACAAATAGTGATAAGATATTGCATATTAAAACATGAAACAATAATAAATCAAATTTGCTCAAATTTTTTCAATCAATTTGTTTGATTAAATATTCTATTAAATCATGAAAACAATTCTAAATTTTTATTTTAAATTAAAAAAAAAAAAAATTCCAACTAAAGTGACCTTTAGTGCAATAGTTGTTAACATTAATTTTACAAAAAGATACAACATGGAGATCTGACAATTAAAAACTATTCATAATTTATCAAACAACTTGAAGTTCCAAATCGTTTTCATTTTTTAAGAAGATGATTTGAATGGTTGTTAAGTTTTCATATCCAACATCATCAAATGAAGAAAAAATGATTTGGTTATTGTCTTAACTTTTTGGAATTATTGAAATTCTCTAAATAATTGTAATGACATAACTATAGAAATTAACTAAAATTGTGATAATTAAGAATACATACATAGCCGGTCATTTGTAGAAAACCATAATATAATGACATGTCCAGAACATAAATGTTGAAATAAAACATGTACATATCACTCTTGATTGCCAACAATATGTAACATTATTGTTCTAAAACACATGTTTTGTTCTGGTATCATGTCTTAGCACAAACTATCAATTCCTATCTAACATACGAGTTAAAAACACTTGGTTGCATTGTTTTGGGAAAACATAAGGCTCATTTTCATCCCACATCTTTTTATAGTTACTACATCCCACATCTTTTTAGACTTAGTACGGATTAACGCACAATCATAATCTTCCTTTACATTACTCTAGTTGAAGATATCCCACCACTTGCACCTAAAAATAACACATTTGAAAGATGAGAAGTCCACTTTCATGATCTCTTGTAGATTTCTGATGTAACCTAACTTCCCTCTATTAGGTTTAAATCATGGTGACTCACACAACTAGATTGGTTGAACTTGAAATAAGCCCCTTAACATGCTCCATCAAGATAGCCTCAACATATTATTTTATCTATAAACACATCTTTAGCTATCCTTGGAGGTTTGTTCTCTGTAACAAACTTATTCCCTTCATAGGATAACCTTACCTAATGATCTACTTGAAAAGGAGGAGCACTTTTGTATTGAAATATCTATGAATTTCATGTAAGCCAAACTTCTCTTGAGAGATGACTAGAGAGATAGTTATGTGGCCTTTCATAGATTTGTCATTCCACTAGGTCTTGAAGAATTTCTCCAAGGTATTTTCATACCAGGTACCACCCCCACTAGTAAGAGACATAGAATCCTACCAAACCTCTTC
The DNA here is from genome assembly GCA_032191745.1 of Picea mariana. Taxonomy (NCBI): domain Eukaryota; kingdom Viridiplantae; phylum Streptophyta; class Pinopsida; order Pinales; family Pinaceae; genus Picea; species Picea mariana. The sequence continues at coordinate 3,863 of JASDQU010411622.1, read as the reverse complement.
TATAAATGGACGATGAATCAAGAGATGAACCATATGCTGTTTTGAAAATTTGCATAATGTGCATCTGATCTACCCAAGAAGGCGATCTAATGGAGAAGGTGACCACAGAAGCCATAGTCTGGCTTCTTGACCAAAAACTCCTCAGGGGTGCAAATCGGAACAGGGGTGCACCATTGGTTTGGGTGACCAAACAATGGAGATCCAATGCCGGGATGATATGAGAGTAGCCAAGAGGATGTGGCTATCTCAGTATGATCCTTGAGGATCAATGGGAGAAGCTCAGTGCAACCATAGAGGAGGGCACACTTACTTCATCCCGACAAAGGAGAAACCAACAAGGGCGCAAACCCTGGGTTGGTGCACCCTCCTTTCTGCCTCAAAAACTTGCAGGAAAACGATTTTCTCCCTGAGAGATTGGCTAGCTAATGGAGTAAGCTCGCTCTCAGAGGTGGAAGCATAGAAAATGGAGCAACCAGGATACAACCATGAAGGAAGGCACATTGGTTAACCCTTAGAACGTCCAAAAAAGAAATTGCAGTAAACGTGAAATGTAAACTCAGAAAATAAAATCAAATGAGACACATAGCTTCAGGAAAAAGATAAGAGTACTTTATTTGAGTCCCGGTTCACCTTATATACCAAGGGAATCATTTATTTACATAAGCTTAATTAAATATCATCAAAAGGTGAAAATGGGTCGCGCCTAGGTGGTTGACTTGTGCGCCCCAGGTGGGAGTTCCCCTAGGTGGCCTCCTTGGCCCAATTCCTCCATGTTTAGATCTAGAAGCGTCCTGGCTTCCATGAGAAGGTGAGGAAACTTGCTGTGCAATACTTTAGTTGTGATCCACTTTGCCTGAGTTGGAGCTTGTCCTTGGCAGGCTACCAGATATGAAGTGTATGTCCGGTGCCTTGTAGAGCGAGTCTGGGTGTCCAATAGAGTGTCTTTGGCCAATGGGAGTTGGAAATCCATAATGTTGTCCACTAGATGAGTGATGGTGACTGGTTCTTCCAAGAGGGGAGGCTCAAACAACTTTAAGTGATTTACATTAATAACATTATGGATTCCCAGTTGTGGTGGCAGATTCAACCTATAAGCATTTTCTCCAATCTTGTCAAGGATGGTATACAAACCATATCTTATCGGCATAAGCTTTTGATGGTGGCCTTTGAATTGATTCTTATCCAAGTGTAACCAGACTTGATCCCCCGGTTGAAAAGACATGAAGGTCCTTTGTTTGTCATGGTTGTTGGCATGTTTACAGGCAGATGTGCTTGTCATTGATGGCAAGATCAGAGTATGCAGCGATGGAAAAACAGGGACAACGTAAGCTCAGGAGGATTAGCGTAGAGTAGCACACAGTGCGTAGGTGTGCACTAGGGACGAGGTTAACTCATTGCCAAAGCTCAAGAGAGATAGCATTCTCAGAATCTTAGACGGATCAAAGGTCGAGGCCTTTGACACTTAGAAATTATTCCAAGTTAGAAGGATGTGTAAGCCCGGGAGGAGAAGCGACAGTGATCTTTGGATCCCATTGAGAATTCCCGATGAACGTCAGATCTAAGCCTGAGGTCTGATCGACGTTGGATCCAGGAGAACCTGCACGTTCTTTAAAGAGCAAGGTGAAGTGGGGTTACGAAATCCCGAAGGCAGGAGGACAGTTTCGGATATCGGAAGTTGGACGAGTCGAGACTCTTCATCATCAGGAGTCCCAGAATCGCGAAATGTGAAACACTGAAATCCCGAAAGCAGGAGGACAGTTTCAGATATCGGGAGTTGGAAGAGTCGAGACTCTTCATCATCAGGCATCCCAGAATCGCAAAATATAAAACCTCGAAAACCGGAAACAGGCACATTGACCGGAGGCTCGGGTACTGGGAGTTGGAGGAGTCAAGAGTTGAGACTCTTCAACACAGAAGTCCCGAAGTGCCGAAATGCGAAACCCCGAAAATCCTGAAACAGGCACATCAACTGGATTTTCGGATACCAGGAGTTGGAGGAGTCAAGAGTCGAGACTCTTCATCACAAGAGTCTCGAAGTCACGAAATGTGAAATGCCGAAACACCTTTTTGTGTAGATTTTGGATACCGGGAGATGGAGCGTCAAAACACTTCATCACAAGGAATGCCGGAATGCCGAAATACCAAAATGCGAAAAACACCTTTTGGTGTTGGTTTCGGATATTGGGAGTTGGAGTGTCGAAACACTTTGCAACAGGAATTCCGAAATGATGAAATGACGAAATGAATTTTCGAATAAGGTTATGGTCACCGCCGGTGGTCACATCGTCGAAGAGCTGCAGAGAAGAACTCGAAGAGACAAGCTCCATTTCGGAGTTTGGGACATGGAGAGTCGAGATGACTCATCACATAATCCCCGAAACGCAAAATGCGAAATACATGTTCAGAATTGGCCCTTGGTCATAACCCATGGTCACATCGACAAAGGCTCAAGGGAGGAGGTAGCACGAAGCTAATATCCATTTCAGAGATCACGACTTGGAGAGTCAAGATGCCTCACCACAGGGATGCCGAAAGGCCGAATTGCGAAATGGAAAAAAAAGCATGAGACCCATCATTTATGATTCAACGGTGCAGGTTATTCAGGAATATGATCGAAGGGATACTGTTGCTCTTCACAGTTAATAGAAAAGTGGTGATTCAGTTACTGAAGCGGTCTTTGGAGGTTCACAGTGTAACTGCTAGAAACCACTGATGGTTTCTGCCAGAGGACTCGAAGAGACTTTTGCGTGATTGCCAGAGGAGCTGAAGAGTCTCAAGGAATCTGCCAGTGGAATGAATACTGTTCGTAGAGGCAATTGACAGATGGATGAGCATTGAAGCCTGTAACTGCAATAGAGAGGATGAGCTCGACTGTGACAGAGAAGACAAAGAGTCTCAACTGTTGGAGAGGCTAAGGAATCTCAGCATAACACCCAGTGATGATGGACACATGGGTTTAACAGCCAGAGAAGCTGAAGAGTTGCAATGATGAACAGGCAGAGCACTCGACATGAAGAGCATGCAGAAGCATTGCACACATGGGATGCACAAGGTGCACATAGACTATAAGAAGGCAGAAGAAAGAAGAGATGGTTGCTATTATTGAGAGGGATTCAAGAGTGTAGAAGGAGGAGTGTGTAGCAGCTGAAATACAAAGAAGAGGAATGGTGCATTGAATAGACATGGCTCACAAAGCATAAAAGGCAGAAGCACAGAAAGTGCAAGGCATGTGTGCAGCAAGACAGTGAGACACTAAAGGAAGGCTGAGGTGCTCTTGTAGAGAAAAACAGAAGATCAGAAATCGTAAGAAGATGCAGACAAAGAGACACTGATACAGGAGAGTAGAGAAACATAACAGAATAGTGATAAGCCTGGTAAGCCAATGATAAATATTGTATCACTGTGATAAATNTATATAGCAAACTTTATATTTTAGGGTGGTAGGGAGGTGCTAGGGAGGACTGTTGTCCTCAGAGGTTCAAGTGGGTGCTTGAACACAGGGAGTTGTAGCTTCCATCTGGTTGTAGCTAGAGAAACCAGGGTGGCAGGGTGGTGCAAGGGAGAACTGTTGTTCTCTGTTATACAGGTTGGTGCCTATGTGACTGGAAGTTGGTGCTTCCATCCAGTTGGTGCTGGAACACTTAGGGAGTTGGTGCTTCTTTCTAGTGGGTGCTAGAGAAACCAGGGAGTTGGTGCTTCCTTCTAGTAGGTGCTAGAGAAAACAGAGAGTTGGTGCTCTCAGCAAGTTGCAGCTTGCAAAACAGAGGTTGTAGCCTCATTATGATTTGGTGCTCACAAGTATGATAATGTACAGAATGTAAAGATTACTTATCATATAAAGAAGAAGAGGTTTTTACTCTTTA
>JASDQU010411609.1:0-10460 GCA_032191745.1 Picea mariana | reverse complement strand
GGCTGATCTAGGTAGTAAGTCTATAGAGAAATCTATTTCTCTCCTAGGAGGTATTTCTGGTATCTCATCAACAAACATGTCTATGAATTCCCGTAGGACAACAAAGTCTTCTAACTTGGGCTTATCTTCTATTTCTAATAGATTCATCACTTGGATGTCATAAACTTGACATCCCTTTCTAATACATTTCTTGAATTGCACGACTGAAACTTGTCTAACTGACACAGGTTTTGGTATGCCTTGGGCTGTTCTAACAGTGCCAAAATTATCTCTATAGCTAAGTGTCTTTGTATAACAGTCTAATACTACTTTGTGTTGTTCCAACCAATCCATCCTGATAATCATATCATAAGATCCTAGTGGTAGGATGTTCAAATTGGTCCTTATCTTTTGATCATATAAGCTGAACTCAAGATCAGAAATAAAGTTAACTACTTTTCTATTAGTACTTGTTGCTAGTTGTACAAGCCAAGATTTTGCATGCTTTTGTTTCTTAAGTTTATTCGACTCTACTACATTGGGAGTAATATAACTTAACGTAACTCCAGGGTAAATTAAAACAGAAATTCGAGTGTCATGGATTTTACCTTCGATCTCTACCACTGAGGACTGGTGGTCAACTTGTTGACCATCTATGGCTGCATTTATCCAATGCAAACTTCTGCCTATGTCTCCCACTATCGAGGCTTCTTGCAAATTGTGGATAGCAGTGTTGTTTGTTATAATTAAACGTGGAAAGTTCCTCCTTATATGAGGCTCTCCACACTCCCAACACTTTAATGGCTCGAGAGGGTTATCCCTAAACTTCTTCATTCCCAGGTTTACCGGTTTACCACTACCCTGCGTATTCGGATGATTGGAGTGGGAATCCTTCCTTGGGAAACTTTTTGGTGCATTTCGATAAGAAGCTGGCTGGTATCCCTTCTTCCACTGGTGCATTCCATCTTGTTTCTCATCCTTCCAGGTCTTGGGAAACTCTAACCTCTATTTATACTGGTCATATCACATTCGTGCCTTCTTGAATGCCTCACTCAAGGATTTGGGGTTGTCAAACTCAATTCTGTCCCTGTAGGACTATGGTAAACAACTTAAGAATCGTCAGATTTTTAACTTATCCTCCCAGATGTATGGTACGAATCTTAGTAGTTCCATAAATTTATATATAAGGTACTCCATCGTCATTTGTCCGAGTTGTAATTCATAAAATTCTTTCGTCTTCCTTTCATAATAGATTTCAGAAAGGTATTTTTTCTTAAAATACGTCTTAAAGTTGGACCATTCCAACTGTTTCTCCTTTAGGCCCTTGGCCAATTTCAGGTCCTACCACCAAATGTTGGCCTTCCGCTTTAGATTGTAGATGGCCATTCTGACTTTCATGTTACTGGAATAGTTGTAGATTTGGAAGTATTTTTTTATGTCCAACAACCATGCCTCGGCTTCTTCTCCTGTCCTGGATTCTCCATCAAAAGTAGCTGGTTTAATCTTTTTAAATTCTCCTTCAAGGTGGTCAGTTTGTTTTCTTTTTTTGTCTGGTATGGTTTTGTCTTCAACTGAAGATGTCCCTTCAGACGAACTGTCTCCTTTTTCTATTTTCACACCAGAATTCTTGGAGGCCCTTTTGTTGACCTCCTGCTCATGGTTATGATCTTTTGGGATTTTCTTGGTTACTATACTATGCAACAAGACTTCATTTATCTCGTGTTGTTCCTGCTGTGCCTTCTTCAATTTTTCATTGTCGGCCTTGAAAACTTGTAGTTCAACAATAAGGTTCCTCATTGTTTTCCAACACCTCCATGGGTGAGCTTCCATCCTTGTTTTGTCTTGGATCTCCAGGAGGTCCTTGTTGCAGATTCTCTTCCACCCTGATTTCTACACCTTCTTGAGCTGCCATTATTCAACACAAAATAGAAAATATTTCTGTTTGCAATCCAAGAGATTTATTAGATTTTTCATAAATCAGAATATATACTAAGAAATTAATGTGGCCCTGTTCAGGCCCAATGTTGTAATTTTTTCTCTGATACCATATGTAATGTACCTCAAATTTACCATTAAAAAAAAATTCTATGACATAATTCAACTTCTTTTAAGATTAGAGTTTAAGAGAAGGTAAGATTCAATTCGATCCATAAAGACATCATTACACCAGTCTAGTTTACTTCGAACAGAAAGTTGTCAAAGTAATTCAGTTCTGCACATTTCATTATGCTTGTGATTGCAAGTTTGGATCTTCATGACTGCTAGAACAGTAGGTAACTTGATTGTCTTCTATGTGCACGTGTAAAGGCGATATTATCATTTTTACATTAGGAAATTGACTTTAACTCTCTATTAACATCTGTACTTATTTCCACTTACAAGTAAGTATATACCCATATATTTCTCTATATAATAATTTAGGTACTTGTCATGCCCCATACATGGTGACCTGTAATATGAACTGTTATTATTATACTTCTATCCCGGATGAAGATCCTCCAACGTTTTCTACCAGTCCATACATTACAGTATTTGAGTTGTCCCTATAACAATAATTCCTACTATGTTCCTACAGCTTTGTGAAGAAACAAAGGTCAATTGGGTTTCGGTGATCACAAATGCCGAACAAAACGAAAGACCCCGTTGTTTGCCAAAATCCAAATACGGAAAGACTGTGGGCCAGCACTTCGGGATTTTGGGGTTCGGGGTTTGGTGAGTACAAAATCCATACATCAACAGACACAACAACTCCCAAAATTGTGAAAGGTGACCGGTACTTTGGGATTTCGGAGTTTGGGATTTTCACGAGTACAAGTGCCCAACAACACACAACAACTTCCAAAAATGCGAAAAGGAAAGGTGGGTCCCGCATTTCGGGATTTCGGGGTTAGGAACTTCATGAGTTCCGGTGTCCAACATCAACATGAACAAACTTTCGAAATGTGAAAGAAAATAAAAGGTGAGACCCATATTTCGGGATTTCGAGGTTCGGAACTTCGTGAGTTCCAGTGTCCAAATATCAACATAAACAAACTTTCAAAAATGCAAAAAAGGAAAAGTGGGTCCCGAATTTCGGGATTTCAGGGTTCGGAACTTCGCGAGTTCCGATGTCCAAACATCAACATGAACAAAATTTTGAAATGCGAAAGAAAAGAAAAGCGAGACATGTATTTCGGGATTTCGGGGTTCAGAACTTCGCGAGTTCCATAGCCAAACATCCAACTTACAACAATTCCCGAATTCCAAAAAAGAAAGGAACTAACATTTCGGGATTTCAGGATTCGGGGTTTTGGGGTTTCAAATGCCGAACAACAACACACAACAACTCCTGAATTTCGACAGGTGAAGGGTGTGGGACCAACACTTAAGGATTTCAGGATTCGAGGTTTGGAAAAGCAAGGGAACTTCGTATAAATGTAACCAGCAAGTCCGAAATGCTGAAAATCACATTATTTTCATAATTCTAAGATTTTTGCCTTGTACTGGTATTCTTACATTCATTCTGTGAAACAGTAGGTGTAGAAAGATTCAATATCTGTTTACTTATCAGGATTCCAAAAATCTAACTTCTGACTTTTATACGCATATAATCTATAAAAGGGGTACAATAGGGTAACAGGTTATGTAAAAGGTAACTCCTGTTATGTTCACTTAGAGCCTCTTTAAACAAGGCATTAAACGTCAACAATACTAGATCTTTGCATCTATGTAAATACATGAATAAGAATATCATTCCATCAAAGTTCAGAAATTATAATTGATGATCTGAGGGATCTAAGTTTGGTTTTCGGGGTTCCCAGAATTCTTTAACTTTCTGAATTTTTGTACATCTAGGATTTTGACTTCAAATTAAACCTAACTTGTAGATGGACCAGCTTTCTTAAACTCAACTTCTATAAAAAATAAAATTTTCTAGCACTTCCATATTTCGGGAGGGACCACTCCAGAATTTAGACTACGATTGTACATTTAATACCACAATAAATGTCATCCATTAAAAGAATTATTTCAAATTTAGAAACAATTAGATGCATAATATCGGTTACACACAAAACATCCAACAACAGAGAGGGAAAGATTTACATTAACGCTATTAGATATAATCACACAACAGATACCTGCCATCATTCAAAACATAGCCAAAAATAGAGAGGGGTAGATCAACATATCTGAATCCAATCCGCGGGAAGACAAAGGGAACAACCACATTCCTCCCAACCGTAGAACAGGGAAGCCAAAGTCACTTTTTCGGTTCACCCCCTAGCCTGACCATGAATCCATGAGGGCGAACTTGGAAACTCCTCCTCAGCAATGTCCTTCAATTCCAATAGTTATCCTCTTGCCTCACACTTACTCAATAGTGCTCATAACAGCAAGGCAATCTGTTTCAGCAGGCTCCTCTTGCCTCACACTCAATCCGTAGTGTTTATAACAGCAAGAGATCTCAAAAAATATTTTCCCCAACATACTTGGCAGCGTCCTGCCTCCTCACATATGCTATTTATCAATTTTTTCCCGGATCTTTTTTCCCTCCTTTGGGGATTTTCACAGATCTCTTAATCCCTAATTTTTAGGGGCTGCCAGTGGCCAAATCTCTGATTTTCGATTTCTCATTATCAGCCTAGAGGTAGTTTCAACATGTTCCCCACTCATGGAGTCATGGGAAGCTAATTTTAACATGGTTGTTCCATTTGTCCTCCAACAATTAATATAAATATTCTGTTGTGATACAAGTGCCATAGTCAAATAGTTATTTGATTCCAAACAGATCTTTTCCCAACAGTCACAATAATTAAATACAATTATTAAATTCGAAATTCGGAATTGCCATAAATGGAAAGTATTTTCCAGATTCAAATTTGCCAAAAATGGAAATAAATTTCAAACACAAAAAATATTTTATTTTTGGGGGATGTCACATTTTAGGTCAACCTCTGAGCGATATTTTATGTTCTTATTTTTAGATCACCTTTTTCTATAATCAAGTTTTTAGATTCCTTGTCAAAGACAACACTTTGGAAAGTTAATGACTCTTCTTCACTGAAGGTCTCATTCTCAATGATCTCTAATGATGAATTTTTTTGGGCCATATTTCCCGGATGATCAATTGTGGGAAACATTTTCTCAATATATTCCTTGAGCTCCATGTCTTCAAGAGAGAAGCTATTGATGTAATTTTCTATGATATTGTCTTCTTCCTCTTGCACTACATTCTTCTTCTTTTGTCTTAGAGGGAACTTGTGTGAGCTCTCTATTTTTACCAGGGGGGGATTCTTCTCTCCTCTGTCGCTTGAACTATGGTTGGTAATTTTCCTAGCTGGGTGAGCCGTTAGATCATTGCTCTGGGATGTGGTAGTTTTAGGAGTAACAATAGGAGACTGGGCTCTCTTTTCATTGGGACACTTTCCTTTTTGCTTGTAAAACTCGTTAGTACTAAGTATTGTTTCCAAGTCACCAACATTGTGTAAAGGAGCGCCTTGATTGTTGTCTTCTTGTTCATTCAAAATAGTATGAATGAACGAGTTGTTGAATCCTACTGACAACATATGTTCCACAAATATTTGGTTAAGTTCAAACCCCTTTATCTTTTCAACGTACTTCAAATTTACATTGATGAAGTGATTCACAAACTCATCAATCTTATTTATGTTCCTGAATATGAAATATCCAATTTTCCATGGCAATGGGATGAATTTCTTTTTCCATTTTTGATGGAAAAAGTGCATTTATAAATTGTATTTCCTCGCCACTTCCATTGTAATCAATTTATCAGATACATGGAATGGAAGAAAAGATGTATTTCTTTGGAACAAAAGATCCAAATGTTACTATGATTTTCCATTTGTTCTATTGTTCCATTTTTCTCTAAGAATTTATTATCTTGGTCAGATATCCAGGGGGTATTTTTACCAAACAACAACCCTTTGAAGAATGAAAAGAAATCATTGTAAACTTTGTAAAAATACAGAGAAGTCTTGTGCCTCTATAATGCCTGATACCACAAGGTAACTAGATCTATTTCATAGTTCACCCTCTTACACATAGCCAGTTTTGGAAATTGACAACAATACACTATCACAAATACCAAATATGAAGCCATAAAGAATTTCTTGTCCCTTTTGTAATGTGATAACTAGGATGATATTTCAACGGAAATCAATTTTCCCCAGTTAAAAATATCATTTTATTTAACTATAAAATGTAAAATATAAAAAATCATGCGGGAAATGGTAGCAGTGCTTTCTTGAACTATCAACCTGGTAAACAACCAAGTGATTTCCCGAAAGGGGTTTTTAAGAGTCGAATTGAATCCTAGTTATATATTCTAAAACAAACGCAAAATTCTCCAAAAAATTAGGTAAGAGATCCAAGCCATTGTCATGTTTGTTCAGAAAATATCCTCAATCTTCTTCTTTGAAGGCAAGTGTTGGTTGTAGGAGATTCAACATCTTACGAAAAACTTGTTGTGAAAGGGAAATGAGGGAATGATCTTGGAGTTGTATAATTCACTGCCTCTAAATGTACTTCTCAACGCACAATGCAACAAGTTCTTTGCAATCGAATACCTCAGGGACACACCCTACGCGAGAAATTATGGATGTCCATATTATGTCTTTTTGTGGAGGAGGAGATGAGTATTATGAATATTCTCTAGACCACTGAAATTCATGGTCTTCACGTCCACTGAAGTATCACCACATAAATTTTTTCTAGTTGTTACTGCCATAGGTTGATGAGAGTGTTCTTTCAGTTGGATAATAAATTGAAATGAATCCTTTCAGAGAGATGACAATAATATAACCTTTGGAAAATCGTTCTTTAATTCAATTTAATGAAAAATATCCTCGATCCCTTCTCTTATTAATGATGATATTTTCAGGGCCCACATGATCAGTTATTAGCATTAAACCACACTAAATACATATTGGCAAAACACAAAGATGGTGGGGATGGATAAGAGAAATTTTGAATATGGATCCTTTTGTGAAACTGCCAACCCGGAAATCCATGAACTCGTGGTTGTGAATGATAAAAAATAAGTTAAGTGTTGCAAAGCGGTCAGATAGACTTGTTTACAGGAGAGATGTAGTATTTAAGGGCTTAGTACCCATGACAAGTCTGATGGATCATAATGTAGGTCACGAGCCTTTGGGTGCAAAGTGGAGATCACAGATCTTGGAATATGAAGGCTTGAACCTGTGAACCCGCGAAGTTGCAAAAATGGTTAAGTATATTATACCAAGGTGGTCAGTCATACTCATGAAATAAGAACATGGATGGGGATGAAGACCCTTGAACTCGTGAACTCACTTATCTTTTGAAATGCGACTAAGTATGGTAACTAGAAAGGGAAAAGAGAAGGGAACAAAAGAAAAGTGGAATGAGGGTAGGTATAGAAGAGGGAAAATAAATGAAAAAAAAGGAAGTTGGGAAAATAGAAAAGGGAAAGGAAATTTCGGAAGAAGGAATTGATCTCAACAACTGGCTCCAACTGTGGGATGATTGTTGGACACAGTGGTACAATATTGTTATTGATGTCAACAAGGTGCAGAAGAATCTAGTATAAACCCAAAACTCAGAAGGAAGGACATTAATCGAAGCTCAGAAGGGAGAGTGCATTGTAGAAACACTATCGGGATTTAAATCCCCAAAGTAAAACTCCAAAAGAATCAAGGAAGAATCATGTACATTGATATACTTGTTGGGAAAATATTGGACCATCCAATCATGCAGAAGACAAATCCTACACACAAGAAACCTGTGTGAAGAATTGTGGAAATCTAATCGTCCATTCAAATTTCAGAAGTAATCTCAACCATTATATCAATTGGAACCACTTATCAAAGCCAAGTGGAAGGATAGCATAATTTTTGGGACATTGGAGATAAGACAGAGAAATGAACACATGAAGTCACTCCAGTCATGTTGACGCGCATAAATGACACACCGTCAACTAGAAGGTTAGATCCAGACCGGGATTGTCTAATTAACCCAAGTCGTTTGGTATGATCTGACCCGACGGGTTTAATGGCTTCGTTAGCCAACTAAAGTCCTAAAAACAGTAAAATAAATAAACTAATCTAAAGCTATGATTATAAAAAATGATATATTACTAACTAATGTTTATTAAAAAGAAACATGAATATACAAATGTTTATAAACAATCTATATACAACTTACAAAGTTTACTTGAAATCTTGCGAAAATGAATGTTCATAATAATGTTTCAAAATAAGATAAATTAAGAACAAAAATCTTTTTGTTTTTGTTTAATGTTTAAAGAGTTTAAACCGATAAATACTAAGCAAATACAATTGAAACAATGACACAGAAATGATCAAAGATAATTAATGCAATCATTGTCTCATTTATATATAAACAAATCTGAATAAAAAAAAAAAAACAATGCACCTACTAACCTCTCATTGATCAACAATACTAAGCTAAATTCATCTCTCTGTATTTGTTTAAGCTCCTCTTAACATGTGTCAAGTGTAAACCTATGAAAAAAGAAAGAATAATACTTCGTGAAGAAATTCAAGGAAGTGTTTCATATTTTGGAGCTAATTTATAATGACAGAAAGACAAATAATTATGTATCTTGTGACCTTGAAATGTCCAACAACTGAAAATTAAAGAAATTCAAATTCTCAGGAATGGTGTTACCATCTATTTAGCATCAGATGTAAACTCAAAATACTTGAATAGATGATCAGTCATAGATATAAACTAAACCAAAAGATAATGAACAACATAAAGAAAAGCATGATATAAAATATTATGTGTAGAACTCACTAAAGCTAATTCGACACAGATAACATTTCACATCAAGAAATTATATGAGAAGACAATGAAAAAACATTGCAAAGTCTACACAGGATGAAAGTCGATGATTAAACTATTTTTTGATATAGTTTCAACAAAATATGTTCATCATATGGTCCAAGAAGAATTTTTGGGATAATAAACTCTTAAAGATTGAAAAAATTAATATATAAATGATAACAATTAACCATGTATTGATAAAACGGACTAAAGATAATTTAAATCAATGCATACTCAATTACTCAAAAAATATGAAGATATTATAATGAAAGAAAAACCATTTTACTCACAGGACAAAAGCCATTAAGCAACCTGGAATTTCATATTCTTCTTTGAAAATACTTGTCCATTCTCCCAAAGATTCCAACCATCTGTTACTCCATTTGAAAAGAAAAAAAGTTTACAAAAGAAATAATATACAAAAGGGAAAGGATAAAGATCCTCCTCTCAATTTCTTCAATCCCCTTGGCTATGAACTTTCTCATATATTTATACCATGAATGAACAGTGTGGGTGTCACTAATAATTTCCGCCACCTAAAATTTTCCTCGTAAAGAGAGACAAATATCTCTCCCATCATACATTTCTTTGAGAAAATTCCTGCATGGAAGCTAAATGGGTCCATTTTGGATATGGGTTTTCAACCGTTTCTTTAAATTCCTCATGGTTTGGCTGCAATCAATCCCACATAATCGTCTATCTGCTCTTGATGCATTTGCAAATTTTATCTGTTGTTGCTCATAAATTTATTTGCAGCAATCCAATATTATTTTTGGATCAATCATCTTGACCATATTTAGATAATAAAATCAATCCATGATCAGATCCGTACCAAATAATTGATAATAGAAACCCGTGAAACAAAAAGAAACCTAAATTAATAACCTAAAAATTGTGAATAAAGCAAAATCTAGAACAATAAAATTAAAATGAATTTAAACTAACTATAAGTTCTAAACAAACACCGTTTATATTTTCCGTTCAAATATGATCTTAAAATTCTAGAAGCTTCAAGTGGATGGAGAGGAGAAAAATATTGATTTTGGGTTTTCACAAAATCAAACAAATGATAGATAATTCTTTTATTATTATTATTTTTATTTTGAAATGAGATGCAAAATGAAAAAAAAATAAAAATTAATTAATCCCACCAAATGATTTTGTGAAAATGAGAAACCAACCAAGATATTATTTGATGAAATATTGAACCCATTATTCAAAATAGTCAAACTTGCTAATGAGCAAAAGAATGAACATATAATCGTAATTTAAACAAAAGTAAACAATTGATAAAAAATAATGTTTTTGTTTAAATTGATATTTCTATGTTCGTTTCTAAATTTTGACATATACTCTTGTAATGAATGTCTCATACTATAGTGAATGTCTTAAATTTTTCTCAAACCAAGCCAAGGTATGGAACTATTTGAAAATGTTGATTCTGTAGCTCATTACAATTATCAAGATTCTAATGGGGGCCCTTTAAATTTTGTAAAACTTTAGGGGAAGTTGTTGGGGCCCAAAAAATGACAACTTACTAGGTGAAGCAATTATCTCTGATTTGGTAAGATTTCATCTCAGGAAGAAAATAATAAGAGTTGAAAAAGGATTTAAGCTCTCTGAAATAATTTCACTCTGAGACCATATAGTATTAG
>JASDQU010411607.1:0-10461 GCA_032191745.1 Picea mariana | reverse complement strand
TTAGAAACCTAGTTTTGTTTCATTATTATCTGTCGAAATATGAGATTCTTTATTGATTAAAGCCTCATATTTTTCTGTAGTATTTATTTGTTATTTTATGATCCTCAAATTGTTACAAATCCAAGAAACGGCCTCGAGTGTATTTATGTTAGTGTTTTGAATTTCAAAATTGTTTTTCCTATTCTCATCTCTGGAAAGTTTGAAGCAACGTTTGATTAAAAAAATTTCACAAATAAATAAAGTTTTATCCTCCATGACTGTTACAAGTAGCAGACAACCCAACATTGAACTTGGCCTTCAAGATCAAACCAGTATTGCCTTGAATCTATTTAATACCATCTTACAAACAACAACTAACCGGATTGAATTAGAACGTTCATGGGCTGCTATTGAGAGAGATATTAGCATCCAAGAACAACAGGAAGCAAGACAGAGGCAGTTGAGAAAGTGATTCTGCTTCACCCTTCCTTTTAAATTCTTATTCTCAAATTATTCCTTTAAACATTTACGGATGCCTTGACAATATACTTTACAGCCTTAAAGTATAAACTCAGGAACAACAGTCGCTACCAACAAAGTCCAATGAAGAGAACTAGAAGCACTAGAGGAAGGGGAACGCATGTTTCACTCACAGATGTGGGTAAAAGGGACTCTGTTGCATTTCATTGTTGATAGCGGCACTCAAAAGAACCTAATTTCAGTATAGTTCGTCAAGCAATTGGACCTACAGAAAACAATGCATCAACAACCCTACACCATCAGCTAGCTTCTCCAAGGACAAGATCTTCGCATCAACCAACTATGTCGTATTCCCTACAGCATCAAGCCCTTCAAAGATGAGGTATTGTGTGATATTTCTCCCCTTAAAATTTGTGATGTTATTTTAGGCCAACCATATTTGTGGAAGTGACATGTTGTGTATGATTCTAGACCCTGCAGTGTTATTATTACTATGGGTAGACAATTGTACAAGATACCAGAGGTAGCTTTTCCTACCACTTTTTCTTTAATCTATGTTAAGCAATGTAGTAAGGTCATTTCACATAATAGGAAGTTCGTCTTCTTTGTGATCTCTGCTCACGATAAGAAGAAGTTTTCCACCACATTCATGACCTCTACAAAGAGCCTCTCTTTTCAACATAATCAAGTGGGTGGGATCATGGAAGAGTACAGAGACATTTTTTCCTCAGTCGTTGCATTACCGACGCACTTCCAATTCAAGAAGCTAATTGATCTAACCCTCAGTGCACCAATGTCTAATGGACCAGTCTATCTTCACTCCTTGATGGAAAATGACGAAATCAAGTGCCATATCCCAGAGATTCTTCAAAAGGGGCACATCTAAACCATCTACTCCTGTTGCAGAATCCTTATTGTGTCAGTGCAGAAGAAAGATGGGACCTGGTGGCTCTACATTGATTACAGAGTATTAAACAAAACCACAGTCTGAAACTGGTACCCAATTCCCCAAATTGATAACCTTCTTGACCAACTCAAGGGGGAAAATTTCTTCAACAAGATTGACCTAAAGTCTAGCTACCACCAGGTTCCCATCGAACCAACTGATGTATGGAAGAAAACTTTCAAATCTCAGGAAGGTCTCTTTGAATGGTTGATCATGCCCTTTGTCTTAACAAATGCACCAACAACTTTCATGAGACTAATGGATGATGTATTGATACCCTTCACCAACTCTTTTTTGGTGGTATATCTGGATGACATCCTCGCCTTCATCAGAACTTGGGAGGAGCACATGCAACATATTCAACAGGTTTTGGGCACTCTGCGACAACACAAGCTATATTCCAACTTGGAAAAATGATCCTTTGGCACGAACAAGGTCCAATACTTGGGATACATTGTTGATGAGCATGGGGTACATGTGGATCCAACTAAGATCCAAGTCATTTGTGACTGGCCAACCCCGACCACACTAACCAAGATTTAGATCTTCTTGGGACTTTCCAACTTCTACCAAAGGTTCGTGTTGGGATTATCCCATATTGCATGGGCCCTCAAACATGTAACTAATGGAGGTGGCAAGGAAAATTTCACATGGGGGAAAGCACAACAACAAGCTTTTGATGATCTAAAGCATCGTTTGTTCTCAAGTCCAATACTCTCCTTACCTAATCTGAAACAATCGTTCGATATTGAGACTAATGCCTTCGACTATGTTGTAGGAGGACTTTTGACTCAACATGGTCATCCAATAGCATACCATAGTGAGACACTCTCAGATACTGTCTGGAAATACCCCACCTATGAAAAAGAAATGTATTCCATTTTGCAAGCCTGTCGTTAATGGAAACATTGCATTCTGGCAAAGAAGACAATCATTCACACTGATCAAATGCCTCTGTAGTTCATACAGACACAGGGGAAGTTGTAGAATGACCTCCATCAAAAGTGGTCCACATACCTAAAAAATTTCCAACTCTACATCAAGTATAAAACATGGATCACAAATCATGTCTCTGACTGCCTCATTCACCATATCTTTGTTGCACTCACCACAATGCTCCATTCTTATGCACATGAGGCATCTGAGTGGCCCCAAATTTATCACTGTGACCTTGACTTCGCCACCACCTATCCTCTCTTGGGTACATGAGCGAATGTCACTGATTTTCACATACAAGATGGACCGTTATTCCATCTGGGTCACCTATGTGTTCCTACAAGATAGATTCCAAAGATGATTTTAGAGGCTCACTACAGTCGAATGGCAGGACATTTTGGCATGGAGAAAAATGTGGTAGTTCTACAGAAACATTTTTATTGGCCAAAAATTTGACAAGACGTCAGCAATATATCATATCTTGCACTACCTATGCCATTTCCAACCTAACCATCAAGAAGAAAGGATTATACACCCCTCTTCTTACTCCTGAAAGGCCTTGGGAATCCATCTCGATGGATTACATGTCTAGGCTTTCGTCCACCAAGAACGACAATGATTTCGTATTTGTGGTGGTTGATCGATTTTCGAAGATGGCCATTATCACAGGCTGGAAGAAGAGCATCACAGTGGTAGATACTACCAATTGCTTCTTCAAACAGGTGTGGGTCCATTTCAGGATACCACATACCATCACCTCAGATCGGGACAACAGGTTCCCACATTTTGGTTGAGTCTCTGGTCATTGTTGGACACTAAGATCACTAAATCCACTGCTTTTCACCCCTAAACCGATGGTCAGACAGAGGTCATCAATCAGATGATTGTGCACATCCTGGGCATGTACAACTCTAAGAATCCACTTACATGGGATGAGAGTCTTCCCTATGTTCAACAAAACTACAACAAGGCTCTCCATAGCTCCACCGAATATAGCCCATTTTAGGTGGGGCTACGATTCCAACCCTTGGATCCCATTTATGTTACACTACCTATTACAACCACATAGGAAGAATATTCCCTTGTTCAGTCTGAGGTGGACAAAGACACTAGTTTCATTGATCGGATTCAGCACATCCTCCAATAGGTCCATGATATTTTGTAGAAATCCAATGCTAAGTACAAGCAGTGTCATGATCAACATCGGGTACCACACTAGTTTCAGGTGGGAGATAAGGTCTCGCTAAATTTGCAGAATGAGTGCCTTGCAGAGCCCCATTGGAAGTTTCTCCCACTATGATATGGGCTTTAAACTATCACCAAGTATGTTGGTAGCAATGCTTTTGAGCTCAACACTCCACCCTTCCCTAGCTTTCACCTAGTGTTCAATGTGGACCTCCTTCAGTCATATTTTCCACCATTATTGGACACCTCAAAGATCGCAGAACAATTGACACCAATAGATCTCAACCCTGACTTCATGGAACATGCATGCACCAATCCGATAGTGGACACATAGGTCAAGGTAACTTTCCAACAGAGGATCCAAATTTATCGGGTTTTCAAGACAGGGAAGCTCCTACACCAAGGAATGTAGCTCAACCCGAGCCAAATTCAACATAAGTTTCCTCACCTGATGGGGGAAATTAATTCAATGGAGACCATTTCTTCTTAAGGGGGGAGGACTGATCCAAGTGGATATTAGTGGCCACCCACCTATTCCAACTGGCTCCTCTTAACAGTTGTTACTTCAACACATTCTTCTGTAACTCTTTGTAATTGTGGGTTATACACTTTCGGGGGTGTTTGAAGCCCTACACAGCTTCCTGGTGGATATTTGTGACCTCCCACCTAATCCAACTAGCTTATTTTGGAAGTTTTCATGTCAGTACATATTTTTGTACTTCCACGACCATTTTGGGGCCCTAAACAATGTTTTTTTGTCTTTACATAGACAAATTGTCGACAAAGTCAGATTTTGATGGCATAATGTGTAGTTCACAAAAATACCTTTCCAATGGCCTATCACACGCCTAAAATGGAGGTCGTGTGCAAAAGTTACAACCCCAGGAAGTTGAGGTACCAACTTATCCATCGGGGCCCACATAACTTTTGGCGTTTCATTTTCTAGGGTTAGGTTTTTGGATGTCTATGGTTTTTGCATTCATGAGTAATGTTTAAAAGGCCTCTGGAGCCTCATTGTAATGATTATTCTCAGACGGATGTGCGTAGAAGCCACATCTCTTCTCAGATATAGCTACCACCATTCGAGGAAGTTGTTTTCAGTTATGCAGTTTAACAGTTTCAACCTATTTTATTTATTCAATAGAAGTTATTGTTCATTAGATATCTTTTGTTGTTCTCCATATCTCTTTGTTATTGTATTCAATATGTTATTGTATTCAAGATTGATAACTTGGTTATAGTGCGAGATATCACTGTATAAAATTGATATAGAGTGAACAAGTCGTTTGTATTTAAGTAAAGGTCATTTGTATTTAAGTAAACAGTCAAAACTTAAATCCACGGTACTTTCTGAGCTTCATCCTACACCCACTGTTGGGCACTCCGGGTTTACCAAAACCTATGACCAGGTCAAAAGTTCTTTTTTTCTAGGATGGTATGAAATAGGACATTAACAATTTTGTGGTTGAATGTGATATTTTTCAACGCAACAAGGGTGAAACAATCAAATCTCCTGGCACACTACAACCCCTTTCGATTACACCTACTATTTGGTGGGATATCTCTATGGATTTTATTGTAGGATTACCTAAATCGGGAAATAAATCAGTCATCATGGTGGTAGTTGATTGTCTTTCCAAGTATGCTCATTTATGTGCTCTTCAACACCCATTTACAACCTCCATTGTGGCTCAAATTTTCATGGATCAGGTCTTCAAGATTCATGGCATGCCTCATTCTATTTTTTATGATCACGACCCAACTTTCACAAACAATTTTTGGTAAGAACTATTCAAGCTACAAGGCACCCAATTGCATCTCAGCACAGCTTATCATCTCCAGACTGATGGCCAATCTGAAGTTGTCAACAAGTGTTTGGAAACATATTTGAGGTGTTTTTCATCAAAAAGGAAAAATTAGTGGGCTCAATGGTTACCACTAGTTGAATGGTGGTACAACACTTCTTACCATACAGCTACTCGTATGACTCCTTTTGAAGCGGTATATGGACAAAAGCCACCTTTAGTTCTCTCATACTTGTTAGGTGTCTTGAAGGTCCAGGAGGTTGACCAAACGCTTACATTTTGAGAGGCTATTATTCATACCCTCAAAGAGAATTTGGTCATGGCCCAGAATTGCATGAAGCAACAAGAGGATCAAGGTCTCTTTGAACGCCAATTTCTAGAAGGAGATCATGTGTTTCTTTGACTGCAACCTTACAAGAAAAATTACCTCAAGGATGACCATTGTCGGAAATTCGTACCCAAATTTTATGGTCCTTATACCACTCTCAAGCATGTGATATAGGTGGCCTATTAGTTAGCTTTTCCCAGTCATTCTAAGATCCATCCTATTTTTCATGTTTCCTGCTTAAAGAAGGTGATTGTAAGTAAGTTCCAAACTCAAACCAACCTTCTCGAGTTGGACAAACAAGGCTCCTTTTGGCTGCAACCATAAGCAGTTTTGGACCAGCATGAGTGTCGTCTGCATCAGGGAACCATCAAGGAAGTTTTATTCTAGTGGAAAGATATAACTCCAATAGATGCCACTTGGGAACCGACTACCATTCTGCAACAATTTCCTCATCTCACGCCTTGAGGACAAGGTTTTTTTAAGGGGGAGGACATGTTAGGGACCTAACTCCTCACATAGGTAGAATAATATATTTCCATGTAATAAAGGTCAATATTAATAAGGCCTAGAAATAAGGAAGAATAAGTCAAATGTAAGAACACCTAATAGAATCTTTCTCATCTAGAAGGATCTTCCTCTAGATGGTTCTTTTGATAGACATATTTAGTATAAATAGGAGTCGAGGTTATGAGAAGTTTTGTCTTAGATATTAATTTAATAGATCTGCTTTGTTGGAGGTTTCCCCCTCAAAGAGGCAAGTGAACATAAGTGGTCAACATGAGGGACTATAATGTATAAATAAAGGTCGAGAGGACCTAGGTTGGGTCGGTACTAGAGTTGGGTATTGATATTGATTGTTGTTGGATGAGAGATTATTGTGTTGTGAGAAAGAGGAGTGTTGAGAGGGAGAGAATTCTGGTATTGTAAGATCTTCAGCTGGGTGTGAAGATCAAGTCCTACAGTTGGGTGCACAAGAAGGTGGGAGACAGAGAGAAGAAGAGGGAGAATATCTTCTGACTAAGAGCGCAGATCAAAACTGTAAGATTTACCTTAATATATCATAAGCACAGTTCTATGGATGTAGCCTTAGAGAGAGGGTGAACCACATATACTTTCTGTTGTATGTGATATTGATGCGTGGATCTTTGTTATTGTCATACTATTATTTGCATTATTGTGTTAGATCATATGTATAGTTGCACATAATAGATCTAGCTGATAAGAGATATATGAATGTTGCATTATTGTTGTATTAGTTCCACTTGATATTCCCTTGGTTGTATTAGTTCCTGCAACCCCCCCGTTAGCTGCTTCAGGTGAGATTGCATCTGTTTTGTAGGTGTTACCGAAAGGGCCAATAGCTAGGGCCTGTTGGTGCGCTCTTGGAGTGAACCCCAGGTCTGACCCTATGCCAACAAATGGTTCCATTGTCGGGACAAGAATTTGTTTAAGGGAATGTCAAGGTGGTTCCCATCAAAGACCGAGATTAAAAAGTGGATAGAGGATCAAGAGAGGGACTTTGTTGAAGCCCAGAACAAGAACCCTAAACTGAATACTGAGGATTGGCTACAAAGATACATCTTCACTGACATTCATGAGATCTTCTTTGGGGGAATCCACCAGGAATTGTTTGAATGGTTGGCTAGGTTAGTTGATACCCAGTTCAAGATTAGATCTAGACCTCATGTGGTTTGGATGTTGGTACTGATCCAAAAGGTCAAGAGAGTTGAAAACATTGTATCCAGAGTAGTAGATCATTGGTTTGATAGTATAATTGGAGAGTATATCACCAAATTTGTTGTTGATAGAACAAAATCATATATCCAAGCCGAGAGATACTTTTTCAAAGAACCTAGAGGAAACTTTTTGCACTTTTTGAAGCTGAGGATCAAGATGCTTTTGCATGAAAACCACATCTTGAAGATACAATAGATTGGTCAGACCCAAAAAGTCTAATGTTCAAGATCTCAGATAACGACAGTGACACATAAGCAGGACATATGCGTAGTAGGAGAGTATTCTGAGGGGTTCACCTTGAGAACTTGTTTAAACAAAACTACGGAGAAGAGATATTTTACAATGGAGAAGAGGTAGATATAACCGACGAAGAACATTCAGAACCCACCAGAACAAGAGAAGAGGAAGCTGAAGAAATTCGCCAAAGCAAGACAGAGACCTCAAGAACTGTGCAAACCACTGAAGTAAGTAACATTAATCTTCCTATTGTCCCAACAGTACTTAGCGATCAAAATAGTCAGAACCACCAGAGTCCTCAAAGCACTATTACTGGTAGCTTAGCATCTACTCAGAAAAAAAGCCTAGTCAACTCTATAGCAGATGAAATGAGGCTCCCTATCTTTAGAGGAGATGGATCTGAAGATCCAAATCAGAATTGGTTTCTGTGTGAAGCCGTATGGAATATTAAAAGTATCACTGACGAAGCCATCAAGAGAACCCAGTTCAGCACTATGCTAAGGGACCACGCACTGAGCTGGTACATGAATCTTGTCCAAGGACTGGCACAGCCTAAGCCACTGAACGAGATCAAGAATGCATTGATTGAATATTTTAAGAAACTTAAGTCAGAGTCACAATGTATTACAAATCTAAAGGAGATCAAAAAAAATCTAGCAGAACCTGTTTGGGAGTTCGACCAGAGATTCAAGACCCTGACAGGCCGATTAACTTTTCAGATCCCAGATGAATAGAACAAAGAATGGTTCATCACTGCATTGTTACCACACATCAGATTCCCTCTGATGCAGTAGAAGATTTCATCGTAGGCATAATCTTTGGAAATCTCTATGAATCTTGAATCAACACCTATGGGAGAATCGAGCTCAGGCATGAGCCAGATCTTGAGTCAGCTAACTAGTTTGTCCTTACAAGTTGAGGATATGAAGAAAGATAAGGGAAAAGACAAAAGGGAAGATGTCTGGTGTGTGAGATGCAGATCAGAAGGTCATGATAAGGAACACTATCCCTTATTCCATGAGTATTTGGCCTCAGGAGCGTCGAGCCCCTTGAAGCAAGTTAACCTGCCCTGGTGTGATGTGTGCAGAAATAGGCATCATCCAGGTGAGTGCTATTACATGCAGAAGTATATTCAGACACCCACTAAATTGTACTACACATTCTTTAAATCAATAAGGCACGATGACCAAGATTGTAGAGCTTACGATCTCATTCATGAGAGGTCAAGAGACATATACAAGATTCAGGGTGAAGTACAGCAAGAAGGAAATACTCCGCAGTACAACTCTCGAGGGAGGGGAAACTTCACTCCTCATGGTGGATACAGAGGATGAGGATGAGGAGGAGGTATGGGTTTAGGTCGAGGACAAATAATCTGTTATAATTGCGTGTAGCCAGGACACTTAGCAAGGGATTGTCAGAACCCTTGCACAACCTACAGTTATTGTAACTCTTTCGAGCACATCATAGAAGAATGCCCTGTGCTACTGACTAAGCTTTAAGAAAGACAAGGACCCCAGTAGAACCCACAAGTAAAACTGATATATGATGAACCTCACATAACTGAACCTAGATTTGTTGTCATTACCCAAGGAGGCGCTGCCACAAGAGAGGATAGAACAACCCAAAGAAAGATCACAAAAGAATCAGGTATCAGGAAAGCTAAGGATAAGAATCGGGACTTTGATGTGAAGAAATAAAGATGAATCTTTGAGGAAGCAAGAAAAGAGTTCAAGAGGAACCAAGGATCTTCATCTAGAGCGCAACCAAAATTGAAAGAGTACGGAATGACTCTGGCATTTTATCAATCGGTTGCGCATAAAGAAGGAAAAGAGGTAAGTATGCTCATCGACTTTTTGTGCACTTGCATTAAATTATTTTAGGATGAGAAATTTGTACAAGAGTTATAGAACCTAATCAGGTAGTATGAGCTAGGAAATATAGACCCCTTACTGAACAAGGCAGTACACTATATTGATAAGAAGAGAAGAACAAACAAAGAATTACATTTGAATGCTCAAATAGGAGAGTATGATATAGACTATGTAGTCCTCAACTTAGGGTAAAAGGTCAACGTCTATAATGATCCCAAGCCAAATTATTTCTTGGAATCACTAACTAATACTAATTTATTGAGTTATTAAGGGAATACAAGATTCATCAACACATGGAGATCACAATATATTCAAGATGTAGAAGCACAAGCAAAGATTAGACCTTTTTATTACGAGCAATGTAAGATCAATACAATAGATGGCCGATCTGGCGTAAACCTCAGATGGTCGTACAAGCAATAGATATGAGCTGCTACAAAATGCTCCCGACAATACAAAATAAGCCTCCAAAGGCTAGATATACAATGAAGACTAAATCAAGCAGATATGAGCCATACTAATGCTCAACCTCCAAGCTAGAAAGTGCCACATCCTACTAGAATGTTGAAGCCCTCAATAATTCTGCCCTGCTACCAAAAGTGTCCAATCATCCCGAGAAATATGCCAAATGATAGATCGGTAAACTGTAAGGAAAACCCAAATGTCCAAATTCCCAAATCCACTCTCAAACCCCATAGATCTGAATTTCCCACTGAATGGGGTGCCCCACTGGCTGACTGAAACCCTAGTTGGTTCGTCCCTGATGAAGGAGGCTTCCAAATGATCTGAAACTCTCCAAGAATATAGATCGGGCTATGAGAATCCCGTGGGAGAAGTTTCGAACTCAGATATCAAGCATATCTCCCTAGATCTGAGTTTTACTGATTTAGAGGATGTCCCCTATGGCTCCAAGACGTCCCAATCTGCAGACAGATGTAGAATGATGATAACCCT
>JASDQU010411603.1:0-10461 GCA_032191745.1 Picea mariana | reverse complement strand
TGTTGCATTTGATTCTAAAAGCATTGATATATATTGGCATGATTCAAATATGAAGAAAAAGAAGGCTTTCTAAATACATTGATGACTTATCATTTCTAGTACATGCATGTTTTCAAATATTATGAATTGCAACAAGAAAATAAGTAAAAATGAATAAATGTTGTTAACACAAGAAACAACATTTGTCATATTGATGGTTGTCACACAAGAACCAACCATAAGAAAATTAGTTGCCACTCATGTATCATTCAGCATGAAATGATTTATTGTTATACATCATCATCATCATGTAAGATACAGCTAAGATGCCACAAGTTTTAAAGAAAAATTCATGCACAGTTGCATAAGGACATGCAACAAGTTCAGTTGGGGGGAATATTGGACCGCATAAATACACCTTTTATTCCTTGATCATACACCATTTATCACCTCATTCTTATCTTATCCTTCCATAAAACCATTAATCTCGACCACTTTCATAATACATATGTGTTTATATCTCCATTTTCCAAATTATTTATTTTCAAGTATTTTTAAGAGAATTTGTGATTAAATACTAGAAAATTAACAAATTTTCATTATATCTCAAAGTTGGATAAGTTTTGTGATGACTATAGGCATATTTGAAATTTTTCACAAGGTCAAAAATCACCACCTAGCTTCAAATTCGAATTTCATCTTCAAGCTTTGATTTGGAGATAATCATTCAAGCTAACTTCAAGGAGAAGATCATGGATAGAATATCTTATCTAAGATGTTTGTGGAGGATTTGAAGGGATAGGTTGAGAGAAAAGTGGATCTGTAATTATGAGTTTGTTATCTTTATTCATGTATAAATAAGCGGGTTCTCTCCTCATTTGAAAGGAGGCCTCTCTCTAGAATACAAAATAAAAGAATAGAGTGATTGAGCTTTGATTCATAGTCTTTTAGTTTTGAGATAGTGATTTTCATTATTTGTCATGTATTGGATAGTTTTAATGCAAGATTTTACTTTCTCATAGTGGTTTGTCGTTTACCTTTTTGTTGTGTGTTGTTGTAGATGTTTTTAAAATGCTTTCATTATATTTAATTTACACACTTTCATGTTTTCATAGATTAATTCTAGATTTCATGCTTTCGTAGTTAGATTAAGTTTTTGCTTTCATAGTTAGCTTATGTCTCATTTGATTTCGTAGATTCAGTTTTAGTCTCAAGTTTATGTAGCATTATGATAGTTTCCTTTCATAGATTAGTTACATATTTTGTGCTTTCTTAGATTTAGATTCAATGACAGTAGTTTAACATGTTTCTTTTCAATCATTAGCATAGATTAGAAATCCTCTTACCATGCATATACTTTGCATACATCTCATAATATTATGACTCTGGATTGATAATTTATGTTGCAATTACTATCATATAATTTGCTCGATAGGCCTCACAACCAAATACCTTGAGATGTGTGAGAGAATGTTTCTTACCATTCAATACCTCTTGTGAAGTCTTGTCATCTAGTGCTGATAAGGGTGATCTATTAACCAGGTAACATGCAATACCCACTGCCTCTACCCAAAATTATTTCCCTAAACCAACACCACTAAGCATGCACCTTGTTTTTTCCATCATCATCAGTTCATCCTTTCTGTAACTCCATTCTGTTGAGGTGTATATGGAGTAGTATTATCCCTTGTATACCACAATTCTTACAAAATTCTTCAAATTCATTCCTATAGAACTCTCCTCCATTATCCATCCTCAACACCTTAATTCTTTTCTTTGTTTGATTCTCAACAAGAGCCTTATACTCTTTAAAGCAGTCAAAGACTTCATATTTATTCCTAAGAAAATATATCCAGGTATTCCTTGAGAATCCATCTATAAATGCGACATAATACATAGATTTTCCCAATGATGGAACTGACACAGGTCTAGACACATCACTACGAAATAGTTGTAAAATTCATTTTGCCCTTGTTGCACCAGAAGGGAATCTTACCCGATTCTGCTTCCCATATACACAATGTTCATAGAAATCAAAATCCAAAGAGTAGTTAGACATACCTTCAACCATACCTTTACCATGTAGTAGTCAAAGACCCTTCTCTCCGATATGCCCTAGTATTTGATGCCACAACACAACATTTTCTCCATAGATTATAGGTGTTATTTCTTCTTCAATTCCAATATTAGGAACAATGGAACTATTACAACCATCACTAATAGTTCTTCCTTGCAGATTATACATAGTTTCAAACCAAACTCCCTTTAGCAACATCATTGCTCCTCAAACCATCCTGTAGGTTTCCTTTTCAAATATTGTTTTTACCCCTACATTGTCCATTTTTATTACAAAAATCAAATTTATGGCCAAACCTGGGATGTGAAGAACACCAGGTAGTGTTCTAATCCTTTGATATATGATCCTCAAATTGAATTTTCCCCGTCCTATGATTTTTGTTGTTGATTCATCACCTAGGAAAACATTACCTCCATTATACCTTTCATACTCACAGAACCACTCCTTGTGGGGAGTAATATGAAAGGATGTACCTGAGTCAATCAACCATGCCTCATGATTTGCATGAGTGTTTGAAGAAGCCAAGTACACATCCCCTCCTTCTTCCTTGGAGGTCTTTTCTTCTGTAGAAGGAGCTACTTTATATCCCTTCTTTTTCTCAATTTTGTATCTACACTACTTCTTGTAGTGCCCTTCTTTTACACATCTCTAGTATACCTTTACATCCTTTCTGAGAGATTTAGATCCACCCTAAGAATTAGATATATTTCTTTCCTAGGAGCATCCTCTTAAAAATAATGTATTTGTGCTCTATCCTTCCATCTCATATCCTTTGATAACAAGGATGAGACCACTTCAGCAAACTTCAAGGAAGTTGTATTACTACCTATGGCCACAACCAGACTATCCCACGAGTCTGGTAAAGAGCACAGTAAATTGGTACACTTATCTTCATATGAAATTTTAATCTCAATAGATACTAACTGAATTACCAAAGTATTGAAGACGTTCAAGTACTCTGCCACCCAGTCTCCATCTCTCATCCTCAGGTTATACAAATTCTTTCTCAAGAAAAGTTTATTTACTAGGGACCTAGACTGATACAACTTCCCCAACTTATTCCATAAATATTTGGTTGTATCTTCCTTTGACACATTCAGTAATACTAAATCTGAGAGACACAATTGGATTGTGCTCTTCACCTTCTAATCCAACTTTTTCCAGTCATCAACTGAAGTTCCTATAGGTGAAGTACCTGGATACACTACGATCCAATGATCTCTGTCCACCAATAGATCTTCCATATTAAGCTTCCATAGCTCAAAACGTTCCCATTAAACTTCTCGATATCCATTTTCGATCTTCATAGTGATACATTGTATACAATACAATATACATATAGGATCCAACGACATCCAAAACCCTAACCCAATGACCTAGATTAGTCAACAAACCTAATTACTTAACCGGAAATATAAAACCATCGTCAAAAAACATGTGTCAAAAAAAACCCAATAATGGACACAAAAATCGAGGTGACAAAAAATGAACCAAAAATGCAACATGTTTCTTGAGTCAAAGAATATAACAAATTCCAAATAGGTACCCTCTCAGAGGCTGACTAGATCACACCAGGCTCCTCAGACTGTGACCTAACCCTAAAAAACTAGCTTATTCGACTCTACCACAAGAACCATAACAACACTCACTATAATCAATAGCCTCCAAACCCCCAAACTAGACCTCCTAGGTCTTTATTTATACTACTCTACTGACTTATAGACATTACAATATTTTTCAAAAACCCTAGCATAGTTATTCTTGTTTGCATGCACAGCACATTGGTTTTCTTTCTTTTTTTGCATGCTACTTTCCCGCCTCCTGAGGCGCACGCTCCAAAAACAGACCCTCTCTTCCAAAATTAGGCCTACGCCAAAAATAGATATTTCTCCCAAAATAGGCCTACGCCAACATCACACATGAAAATGGAAGCATTCAAGGAAGACTCATCATGGAGAGGGGTACCTTCCATGCCCCCTTGTTAAGGGGAAGGATTTGTGGAAACCATGTTTTGAGGTTGAGAGGGGAAGGAGTGGGTTAAGAAAACATGCTACTAGGGGCGTCATTGTTGTGCCAAAAATCTATGGATGTCATCCTTCTAAGGACATTGGTGAGTAGGGTGGTCATCCCCACAAATCATGCAGGGAAAATGACTCTTCCTTTTATTCTTAGTTCCTTCCTCCTCGGTGTTTTAGGTGGAGGTAGTCCCTTTCTCAGTATTGTTGGAATTGTTTTTCTTTTTGTTCCATTTATTTTTTCCTCTAGGTTGTTGAGGATTCTTCGGTTGCATGGACTACAGTGAATTCACCTAGAAGGTATGAGAAGGGAACACAATAGTTTGAGCACTAGTATGAGAAGATGATAGGAATGTAAATTTGACCCATCTGATTAGTTAATTAGTTCATAGAGGCATGGGAAGAAGAACCAACCACACCATCGGCATGGGGTCCTGAGTTTGGATTCCTTAGATTAGTCAATGACCTAGGATAATTTGGTATTATGTCATAAATTGTACTCGACTGTGAATAAATCAATTCCAGATGTTCGACATGAAAAATGGCTTACTCCTCGGTGGCTTCTCTAGCCATATCTACATCTCTTGTAATGGGTGGTAGGAGGGACTTTGTTAACCACTCCATAAGGAGTTTTTTCGAAATCTGAGTCTTAACCATCCTACGCCATCAGGACCACTCATTTATATGATCAGAAATATGGGTGGCATTGTCTTGATGTAGTGAAGTCAAGAGATTCGTTCTTATCTCATGTCAGATGAGCAACTGGTGATGCATTAAGAATGCCATTTCCAGGTCATTGAAGCTTTTAAAGGAACCACCTTTTAATTTGATGTACCATTTGGTGACATCTCTAGTTGGGGATCTCTGGAAAATACACAACCTCACACCATCATCCATCAATGAGTTGGATGAACACCATAAGTGGTATTTCAAGATGTGTTTGGCGGGGTCCTCTTCTGGATTTTCGTCAAATTTTGGAATATATGAAGGTAGATGGAAGGAATTTTGAACCATGATGGGTTATGGGAAATAGGGTAATTTGGTAACCATGACAAATATGATAAATATAGCACTGTGAGGAAAGGAAATAGTGAAAATGAATGTTGGGAGGGAGGAGCAATATCTGTTGTCTAAGATGAACCTTGCAGTCTCCCTATGTTGGTACTATTGGAGGGTTGGGGAGCTCCTAAAGAGTGACTGCCTACAAGGATGATGGAACCTCTAGGAGCATGACTTCTCCCATAACAAAACATGCTCCCAGGGGTAAATTTGGACCCTCCAAGAAAATTTTTTCCAAATTTAGTCCCAGGGAAGAAACCCCCAAGACCCGATGTGTTAACAAATGGAAAATATCCCCAAGGTGAAAATTTTCCTCCAAGGGATGTGCCCCCAAGGAAGGTTGTGCTTACCCAAGGAAAGGTAAAACCCCTTGAAGTATTACTGCCCTTGGCCTGACGAGGGAAAACTCAAAAACCACTAGATATATTCCACCTGGAAGGTTAACTAGTTCTTGATAATATTGGGTTGCACATAGGAATGGTGAACATGGAATGAATACCACTCCCCATGCTGAAACAAAAGCTCAACCCCTCACTGGAAGAAGATTCAAAGGTGGGTGTCGTAATAGATGAGGTGGGTGTAAACGCATTCAGTAAACTAACGAATGGAGATGATGACACAACTAGCATCACCCAGATCGAGGAACCAAAAGAGAATGGAATGGACGGTGTTAGTCCAAGGGAGCTAAGGGGGCAAGGTAGACATCATCGGGATGCCTCCAGGGGGGTTTCCCCCTATACCACTTGAGGATGGTCTCAAAACCTCAAACACACTAGACAAAAAACTCATTCCTGACATGGTGGGAGGATGACTAAACAAAGAAAAAGGCTCACTAAAAATTTCTATAAGTTGGACAAGTATGGGGGCATCTAGCTCAGCCAAAGGAGAATTAAAATTTAGTGGAGGACGTTCGTCGACCACTTCCACTTTGACTAAAATTATTTCATCAAACTAAAGATAATACCCTTTAAATTCATTGTTTCCTATCTCACACTACTTTATAGGCGGTTGCACCTCTGTAATAGGCTCAAGTCCTCATAGTTGATGAGACTAGTGTGGTAGTTTAGCCACGGTGAAAAAACTATGTTAAAATCCAAACATAATGCAACCTATGGCCAACCTAGACTCAGAATCAAAGAGCACACCCCTAATAAATTGAGGATAATAGTAAGAAAACTAATTGGCTCAGGGGCCTTTCGAAACCAACCCTATGGGGGACATGAAGTCCCCACAGGATTGACTAGCGAAGGTATGAGGAGAAGTTACAATGATATATGAGAAAAAAAATTGATCATTGCAAGTACCCTTTATTAAGGAGGTCACCCTCTAGGGTAATTGAGAATATGAATGAACATCTTCCCTAGGTACTACAAGAATGTCCCACCTGCAGCTACCTCTATGACTAACTAGGAAAGGTTACTAAGGCTACCACCTAACAATCAATGGTTGGGAAAATAGTCATAAGTTCAACCACATGTAAGGGTGAGGTAGCTAAGCTCAAATATCTGAAGGTGTTAACCAATAGAACCCTTGTATATGTAACGATCAAAGTGGTATCACAAAAACCAAAACAAATAGAGAGGGGTAATCTCCCTACTTTCTCCAATGCGACCTCATTCTTAGCTCTTGTGTCAGAGGAGGATCCTGACACACTGGTTGCAAGAATGGATTTTAACACTCTTTAATGACTCCTAATTTGAGTTTTGTGGCCTTTGAGAGTTTACTCTCCAATCCTATTCCAAGGCCCTAAGCCTAGCTAATGTTGGTTCACTATAAAAAGAAAAATGCCTAATTGATTTTAGATTATGTTTTATTTTTATGGTTGTTTCTTAAGTCCAAGGGTATATGGTGAAACTTTAGTGATGTTTGGACTCTTTACCCAACCAAGCAATGCAATAATGATGATGCAAATTCATTCTTTTCAATGAACTCTAGCTATGGGAGGGAAATATATTTTTCTTTTTCTTTGCAAATTTCATAAATAAGACCTCACACACACCAAGAAACAAACAAAACAATCATATCTGAAACCAAACAATTTTTCCAATACACTTGTACACTAATGCTTCAAAATAAAACCTAGCATGCAACAAATCTTTTTATCTTTTTGATATTTTTCCAATTGAAATGAAAAAATTCCTTATCTATGCAAGAACACACAATGCAAATGGAAACAAACAAATTAGCAAGTAAATGGTAGTGTGATATTGGTAGTGATGCTCCTTGGCACACTACAATGTCTACACAGGATCTCAACCTAAAACTCACAAGGAATGGATCTTACGATGTAAAACCCAATTGCAAAATGAAACTCAACCAAATGCAACTATCAATCACCCAAAAATACAATTTTAGAGCCCAAAGTTCACAAGTGCAATTATGAAAAGAGGTCCTAAAATGATTCACAAGGGATGATCACAAAAATAATTTTTTCGTTTTCTTTTATATGTCATGCAAAGAATGATGAAAAGTCCCTTGAAAAATTAAGCTATAAAGGTTTTTTTCTACAAGAATAGGGATCCTAGGATTTACAACAAAAAAACTAGAAAAAAATTCACAAAAAATTGAGTTTTTTGCACCCTACAAGCATTTTTTCATTGATTCTACAACAATCCTCATGGGACACAAGCCTGTCAACCGGTGAGGGCCTTGTGGGATAGATATTATTCAACATGTGAGGGCCTAGATTTTTTTTGTTTTTTTAAGAAAAATGGATTTGTTCTAGATCTTCCAGATATGTATCAAATCTCTTAGATCTACTGGATCTGGGCTATGAATCAATCAAAGGAAGAATCACAAGCAAACACAATCAATCAGAGGGAAAGATTGACCAAGAGACTCAAACTAGAGAAGAATTCTTCCCCAATGGAGTCACCAGTTTTGTTATGGGAATATTTTTCACTGGGATCTTGTTGAATACACAACAAAATATCCCTAGCATTAGCCTAGTAATCCTAGACAGAAAGGGGGGTTATACTTCTTATGGTTTTCCTAGCAAACAAGCAATAAGATCATTACACAAGGAAATGGAAGAATGGCATACCTTTTCCTAAAGGTTGTCCTTTGTGAACTTTTGTTGCTACAGTCATGAAGTTCCAAGTCTAGCTTCTACAACCTGCTTCCTGCACACCAAAGAAAAAATAATACCATTCTACTTCTCTTCCTAGTGTTAGAATCCTAGATCTAGCTTGGATCTAACATGATATATAACAAAATAAACTAGTTTTGAACATTTATGCATGAAATACAAACATTCATGAGGGAAAACTAATGGTCTATTAATAACATAAGAGAAATTATATCAAGCATACCTTAGATGTTGATGCATGCTCCCTTAACCCCCTTACTCCTTGCCCATCCTTTAGCTCCTTGGTTAGGCTAGGCTCATTGACTTTTGGTTGTGGTATATGGAACAAGTACCTCTACAATTAGACATCATGACAATGCTTCTGAATTCTTCCTCCTCTTTCCCAAGGCTTTCCTTTGTTATATATCTCTTGGAGAAGGCTTGGGAGAGACTTCTAGATCTTCTAGAGACCACTAGAGACTTGTATGATGTGAGTTCCTAGACCTTTTCCATGAAGATCCAACTCATCCCTTGCCTATCACCTCATAACTCCTTGATTCTAGAAGTTTAGCAGTGCCTCGCTTGTTGATCCACTAGTTTCCAGTGAGGGCCTCCCTTGTTGTCTATTGTGTGTCCCACGAGGACCTCCAAAAGGGGTCAAACCCTAGGAAAAAGATGTATTCTAGCTTTTATCCTTCGATGTATTCCTCTCTGGCTTATAGGGTGGAAATTAAGGCTATAAAAAAAGTATCCCTAGATTAAAAGAACAAGCTAAATAGAAGAAATAAAATCAACTCCCATAAAACTATATAATATTATAATGTAAATGGAATCTTCTTCTGAACTTTGAAATGAAAAATTCCATCGGACATTATTTCCATATTAAAAAAAACTAAATAGAAGAAATATTGGAAGTACCCACCTAAAGAAAGAAAATTTAAAGATTTGTATGACTAATAGATTTGAAACACATGATTATAATTTCATTAAATTTGCAATTATAGATCCAGTTGAGTCCCATGATGGTTTTTTTAAAAACAAGTTGATTATTCAACCATCAACAAATTTATAGATTTATAGGGAAAACATATGTGAAACACATTATGAACTTTTCAATTATACAACGAGTTGAGTCTAGCGACACTTGTTTTAAAAACAAGACTATTAATCAACAATCAAAGTGTGGTGGTCGTTATTAATTTATTTATTTAAATTTTTTTGAGTGAAACTACACATTCTTGTAAATTAATGTAATGTTAGATTCATATTTCCACAAATATTAAAAAATAATACCCTATTTATGACACACGTAGTTGTTTTTCGCTTTGAAATGAGACCATGATAATGTAGTGTTTTATTCATAGTTCAACAAATATTAAAAAAAAATATCCTACTTCAAAGTCTTACCAAATGACAACTAAAAATTAAAGAAACAATAAATGTATAATGTGATGTGTCATGTATCTATTTTTTATCATCGTGCAACAACCATGTGCCTACTTGGTCATTTGTATGATTATGCGAGTTTGTATGATTATGCGACTATCATGTGTCGATTTATATGATCGTACAACAACTTATGGGCAAGTTCACATGATAATCCTAATGTATATATGCTAGATTACATGTGACAATGATCCAAAAACATCATTTATTTATAATAGATGTCTCATAATTTATTATTCCTAATGTATATATGCTAGATTACATGTGACAATGATCCAAAAAATCATTTATTTATAATAGATGTCTCATAATTTATTATTATATTTTGAAATATGATTGGGACTCGACTTGGGGAGTGCAATCAATGGTAGGCTGAAACTATGAAATGTTTTGATTACATTCAATGGGTATGCCATGGAAAAAGGCGGATTCTTAATCATATAGTTCCAACTCCCAGCCTGCAAGGTTAGCAATTGCTTTCATTTCCTTTAGGGTGGAGATGGTTTTTGTTTGTTACATGGAGGAATTCGTTGTAGGAATCTTATTCCTTGTTGCATTATTATATCTTTGTGGCACTCATCTCACTAGTCTGGTACAAAGCAAGTTGGGGTATCTACAGAAACTCAACTTTCATGCACTGCAACACAATCAATTAACATGAGCCATCCTATCTTTTCTGGGGAGCATTGTTTCTCTTAATAGATTTGACCTCATCTTCAATAATCTCACAAGACCCATCCCTTAAACTTTCGCAAGTCTTTTCAACGACTTATATATTTGAATTTGAGAAGTAATAGAATTTCTAGGGGTTCCTTAAC
>JASDQU010411602.1:0-10502 GCA_032191745.1 Picea mariana | reverse complement strand
TATAATGAATATATGTTGCATGACTGCTGGGAGGGGGATGTGCTAAAAGAGACCACGATGGCTAATGAGAGGTGGTGGAAGGGACCTGGAATGGTTGTGTTAACTTCCACCGAGCCAGTACTGTACTGGTTTTTACTTGCTCAAAGACCAAAGCAGCTCTCTAATCCTGGAATGGATTTCCCGTCAGATTCGTAAGTGGGGAGGCTCCTTAAGAGTTAATGAGGGGATGGGGGTGAACTGCCCATCTGTAACAGCTCTCAGACCTGACCACGGACGACAAAACTCGCGCACACGCAATTTTGCAGAGAAAAAGGTTGAAGGAATTGTGTGGTGGAGGGGGGTAGGCGAGGAGAGAGCGTGTGCGATAGGGATCACGGAAGAGAACTGGAAAAACCCTGGAAACGCAGGGAGTTCTGAATATCAGGAGAAGGAGAGTAACCTTCGTCCTGGATTATTTTCCTATATCAGGAGAAGGAGAGTAACCTTCGTCCTTGATTTCTATTGAGCTGGAAGTAGGAGACTAAACCTCAAAGCATCGCGGTCTAGCTCGGGGGTGGCTAGTGGTAAATCCGTTTGGAGTCACTAAGCCTACGATTGGGTGGAAATGAGCACCCCTCTCAGCAGTTGCATCACATCTGGTAGATCTAATCAGTGTGTTATACCTTGTATTTTGAATTGAATATCATAAATACATGCTTATGTTTATATGCCCATAATAATTTCTGTGTGGAATGATTGCCTGGTGTTTTAAACTGGAAATAATGGATGCATGTGTATGCTTATATGTCATTGTTGGTTTCTATACAAATGGTTAAGTCTGGGGCATGAGTTCGCTCCACTGAGAATCGTTTGTTTGCTTGATTCTCATAATATTCTGGGAAGGCCCCTCGAGAGT
The DNA here is from genome assembly GCA_032191745.1 of Picea mariana. Classification (NCBI taxonomy): domain Eukaryota; kingdom Viridiplantae; phylum Streptophyta; class Pinopsida; order Pinales; family Pinaceae; genus Picea; species Picea mariana. The sequence continues at coordinate 9,607 of JASDQU010411602.1, read as the reverse complement.
ACTCTTCCCCAGGGATTACCCCATAAACCTTGGAACCGTACCGAACCTTTACCTAGAGACTCGACTAATATTTGGGACGATTTTCCAAGAACCGTCTGAAGGTTCATGCGATCTGGGTCTGGAAACCTTATGCAAGGAAGGTTATCTCTCTAAGGTCTCAGCTTCATGGGAGTTTGAAGCCCCGAGAAGTTGAATTTCGTGATTCAATCTCAGAAGGGATAGCGAGCCCAATTATAGAAAGAGAGAATACCCTATCATTTGGTAGACGAACGGTCAGAATCCTTTCGGGAATACCCCAGATCTATCGAGACCGATGGATCTAGAGAAGGAGCGCAGGCGTTAACACCTCGACCCTTTCAACCTTCACAAGTAGCGATGGGATCCAGGACCGTAGATCCAAGGATCTGATGGAGCCCTATTGACCGTCGATCTTAGCCTTTCTATAGGCAGGAGAGTAGCATTTTGCTGACTCGCGACTTGGAGTGGTCAAGGGTAGGGCTGCATGAACTCACGATTCGCGAGATCGCGACGTGATCGTGACCGTTGGATCCAGGCCACGGGAGAACTGTGGGATCAGAACTTTCGTGGTTATCGCCCATCGGGGGTTCGAAACTCGAGAGAGTTTCTTTTTTATTGTAGAAGTCGCGAAGTGCCGAGCGTTGAGGGCACGTGTAAACACGTGACCCATCCGTAAGTGGGGACCACGTGGTTGACAGGTGGCGTAGCAACAAGCGCCCAGAGAAAGGTGGGAGCGGGTGACAGGTGATGGACACATGTCGCCAGGAAAAGAGTCAACCCATTGTTGACTTATTGTATCTTGGGGATTCGCGGAGGAGGAGCACGAGGGCTCGACACTCCAACTTGCGAAGTCGCGAGATGCGAGTAGCGTTAGTATTTCCTAGGAAGCGGGTGATCGGTGGTGGTCACTTGTCACCTGGGAAAGAGCCAACCCATTGTTGACTTATCGTGGCTCGGGGTTTCGTAGGACGAAGAAGTTGCACCTTGATCGCTAAGGTCGTGAGATGCCGAGAGCCGATGTCTCGTGCGACGGGTGGCAGCAGCACAGCTCGTGAGCAGAGTACAGCGGAGGAGACAAGTGGCGTGTGCGCGTCGCTTTGGAAGAGTCCACGTAACGTTGACTTCTCGCGTCTTGGGATTTCACAAAGGAGGAGCAGAAGGGCTCAACACCTCAACTAGCGAAGTTGTGAGTGGTGCTAGTGTTTGGCCTAGTCTATGGTTACATGTAGCAGGCACTAGTGAGGAGGGAGCCATGCTCGTATCGTATCTTGGGTATCGGTGTTTGGCGAAAGGGGAGTCGAGAGTCTTGACTCCCAACTCGCGAGTTGCGAAAGGCGCTTGCCCTAAGGCTAGGTTGTGGTCGTTTGGAGGAGGATAAGGGAAGGGAGGGTCTGCGCTAGGCCCCATAGAAGTCTCAGGGATTCTGTCCCTCGAAGAAAAAGAACGAAAAATCTAGGTTGTTATAGTGGGTGTGTGACATTATCCATATGCAATCTTGGAGGACCTCATATTTACTTGTCCCTCATTTGCAAAGACCTTGAATCGCAATGGAAACAAATTATGCATTGTGTGCAGTACCATGGCTTGCAGATAGCAACAATCATTGCATTTAGTTGTGGAGATAGTCTGTTCAATGCAATTTGCTATTTGGTAGCAACAGAGTTCGATGTGCAGTTGTTGCAGCTTTACACTGTACAATCCTTTTGCAATGCAATTATAGGTGGTAGCCAACAGGATTTTAGCTGTTTGCATCAACATCTTTTGCCATACCTCCTAGAAAATATGTTGACAATTGGAAGTTGGCAAGAATACCTTGTAAACATGGCACTACCATATGAAAAAGGAAATGTAGAGGGTGGCCGATTCTGTTTGCAATGGCTATCTATCATATTCAGAGTAAATATACAGGTCTGGTCGAACCTTCCAGAAAACAGTGTCCATTCCTGGTGTATTGATTCAAAATATGATCGAACAATAGACATCATCTTGTTGAAAATAGATACGCCACATATACATTATCAACCTTTGATGGGAAATACCATTGGTCCAAGGTCCACTGTCCATCCCACCCAAACTGCATCGAATGTGCATACTCGTAGCATGCTATTTAATGAGAATGAAACCTGTCCCAGTTGTGATGAGGCCATATAGGGCTTAAACAAAAAACGTAGACTAACTTATCACAACTTGAAAAAGGTCATGTGTGAAACTCGTCCCAGTTGTGATCAGACCAAAGAGGGCTTAAACAAAAAAACGTAGACTAACCTATCACAACTTGAAAAAGGTCATACGTGAGCGGAAAAAATACATTGATGGTATGGGAAATACTACTGGTTCAAGGTCCAGTGTCAATGCCAGCCAAACCACATCGAATCTACATAAGCATCCTATGTTATTTAATCAGAATGAAACTCATCCCAATTGTCATGAGGTCATCTTGTCCTTGAAAAAAAAAAGTAGACTAAGTTATCACAACTTGAAAAAGGTCATACGTGAGAGAAAAAAATACATTACTATGCTTCCTTCTAGACAAAAACTGACATATCACAACCTAAAAAAAAATGTCTGTTCACAACACAAGAGAAATAGGTACGGTCACATATCCCACAATGGTGATGGCACTGTCTGAGAGGAAAAAAACACATTTCATGGACTATAACAAACAGCAGGAACTGTTACCAATGAAAACCAGTAAACACTTTCTACACATACTTCCCTACAGAAGAAAGATGAAACACAGACCTATGTGAAACAAATCAAAGACACTCCTTCAATTGCATGTGCAATTTGCGATCAATTGAATTTCGCAAAAAACACTAAGTCTTTCACGCCTAATTTGAAAGAAGAATACGTCCGCTTGACACTAAACGATAAAACATTTTCTAGCGGCAAAATTTGTCTTCCATGCAAACGGTCCCTTGAAAATGGAAAATTTCCACAGTTTGCAACGCCTGACCAAACAGGATGTAATACACCACTACTAGATGTAAGTGCGCTTACAGAGCTTGAAGAGAGACTTGTATCTCTGCAAATTGCATTTGCACAAATCAGACCCTGGGGCTATAAACGACCCCAAATGGGCTTAACAGGATCAATTATTAATGTGCCTATCCAACTAGATGTTGTGCAAAAAGCCTTGCCACAATTCATTAGCGATACAATTACAATTTTTGTGGCTCTCAAAAGACGCTTGCAATACAAGAATGCATATCAGATAGGTAAAGTGTGTGTGCATGTTGTCATGAAAGCATTGAAAGATTTATGTTTCAGGGCCTTGTACAAAGCACGTAACATTTGTATAAATGAGAACTGGAACAATGTTCTCGGAGAAGGGGATGACATATCTGCATAGACTCTCGAAACTGCTAGCGAATTTGATACAAGCGATGAATCGGAGACTGAAACACCTGTTGAGACATTGGTACATGGATTCACTGATTCACAACACATTCGTGACTTGCAAGACAAGATTGTCGAAATTGCACTTGTTGAGGGGCAACTTCCACTTGGAATATTCAAGGACAAATTTGATAAGGAAATGAACTTCCCAACTTTGTTCTATGGAGATCCATGTCCCAGTGACATTACGAAATGATTCAGTTATCATAAAATAGTTCAATGGGAGCTGCTACATTCAAGTGGTAACTTCTTCTATCACATAACAATTTTTTTTTCAAAACAATGCGCATAATAATAGATCAAGTGTTGTCTTGCATGTGGGTGTGAATAAGAAAAGACCAGCTACAAGGAAGAAATTTGTTGGCCAAATATGTTAAGTACAAAGTAAACCTAGAAAAAATCCTAAAATCTGATATTGGATACATAGATTTCAAAAACATTTGCATCTCTCTTGACTATTCGCAACAAAACAAGAAAACTATTTTTGCAATGATCCGACAATTGGGACCGCCAACATTTTTCATCACATTTACAAGTGCAAAGCATCGTTAAGATCCATTGGTGGTTGCGGTATCTGACTTGCACAAGGACAGGAAGCGTAAAAAACAAACAGATACACTAGAAAATGATAGCATTGACTACCTCATAAGGAAAGACCCAGTTACACGTACTCGCTACTATAGACATATAATAAATGCTTTGAGACAATTGATATGCCATGATGAAACGTTTTTCGGAAAAATATCGAACTACTTTTTTGTGACTGAATTCCAGAATAGGGAGAGTGAGCATGACCACACACTATTTTGGATAGAGGGTGCACCGATCTATGGATCTGAAAACAACTCACGGATCAAACAGTTCGTGGACAAATACATAACATGAAACACAGATCATTTGGATCCAGAACTTGCCAAAGTTCATAGACATTATCATACAAAAAGTTGTAAAAAACGAAAAAAACTCGCATTGCAGATACAACTTCCCCGTTCCGCCAATGAGAACAACAAGAATCATAGAGCCACTTAGTTTAGAGGACAATGTTTTCATTGAGAAATATAGATCCTTGTTCGCATTTATAGAACAATGAGACTTTGATGGGTTAATAAGCTTCGATGACTTCTTGATAGAGCTAAATCTAACAGAAAATGAGTAAATCCAAGCCATACAATGTACGCTTAAACAACCAACAATTTTCCTTAAATGAAAACTTTCCCATATCTAGAACAACAATTTCTCCAAGGAAATGCTAGTTATGTGGAATGCAAATACAAATGCATAGTATGTCCTCAATGCATATGCTGCAACATCGTATTGTACCTCGTATATGACAAAGGTTGACAAATCTATGACAAGTGCATTCAGAAGAATACAAAAAGAACATGAAAGAAATCATATTGATGCTATACAAATGATACACACGCTTGGTAATACATTAATTAATATTCAACAAATGTATGCTCAACAAGAAGTCCACATTTCACTTTCCCCGCCCCTCAATTTTAGTTCAAGAAAATGTGTCTTCATAAACACATCTCCACTTGAGAAACACACATTTGTGCTTAAACCATCGTCTTTGCTAGAACAAGGGCCTGACAATTTAGAGGACGTTCTATGTCGCTCTATTATTGATTATTACCTACAACGTCCATCTCCTATTAAGCATATCTGCTTAGCAGAATTCGTATCGCATTACAAAAAAAATGGTGCACCCATATCAACAAGAAAAAACCCGTATGTGATACGGTTTGTCAAATACAACAAACATACTGACAATGAAAAATATTGTAGAGAAAAACTACTGTTATATGTTCCGTTCGATAAAAACGAAAACACATTAAAACATAACTTCCCTACATGGGAAGCTACATATGTTGCCTCTAAGACTATAGTGCAAACCAGTGAATCTAGATTTACTTACAATGTTAATTCAACATGGGGTGATCTAGAAAGTGCAGTTAATGAACTAGAAAACCCTCATAATCTTGATGAGACATTCACAAACCAAAAAACAACTAGAACTCCCTGCGAGTCCTATGACTTGCAAGCAGATTTTCCTCGTCCCCGAGCACGCAGCATTGAAAAACTTATCAATCTTGGTTTTCAAGTCACAAAACATCATTTCCTTATTGAAAATAATGAATACCACAGAGTCAGACGTCTGTTGAATCGAGAACAACAAACAATTCTAAAGGACATTGCGCTTAAAAAACCCTTGAGCATGCACACTCTTGTGCACTTGTTCCTTACAGGCAGAGCAGGAAAAGGCAAGACATTCACAGCAAAAGCACTATTCCAAATTATTATACGAATCTATGATTAAAACAATTCTTCTGATCCTATGAAACCAAAGGGCCTAATAGTTGCATACATGGGAAACTATGCATATAATGCAGGTGGAACAACAATCCACTCTACATTTTTTATGCCTTTCAACAAGCCATAGTTTCTTCCACTTAGCAAGGAAATGTTAGATACATTATCTAAGATTTATGATGAACTGCAACTTGTCTTCATAGATGAGGCATCTTTGATTGGAAGTCGCTTCTTGTATTCATTGAAACCGTCTAAGAAACATAAAACATGTGCACACGAAATACTTTGGAAACATTGACATGATATTCTATGGGGATCTTTACCAGGCACAACCCATCCAAGATTCTTTGATATTTGAACAACCTACGGTCAACCTGCAAACAGTGACACATGACTTCTGGAAAGACAATATTAAATGCTTTGAATTGCATACTACAATGTGCCAGACAAATGAAACATTTATTGCAATTTTGAATAGAATGTGGACAAATAGACAAACCCATGATGACTTAACATATATCAATTCGAGGTGCATGCAACCTACACCAACAGACCCAACCTTCCCTTACCTGTTCTACACGAATAGGGATGTTGCAATGCATAATAGGTTCATGCTATCGTTTATACCTGGTGGTGATATCATCATCAATTCAATTGACCTCGAAGAAGACAACCATGGAAATGTGCCACATCATGAACATACAACCACTTTACCTTTGCAACTTGTCCTAAAAGTAGACATGTTGGTTGAAATATATGCTTGCAACTATGATTCATAGGATGGCTTGGTCAATGGTGCAGATGGAATACTCAAAGGCTATACCAAAACATAAAAACTTGATGTCCTTTGGATTAAGTTCCATGAACCACATATAGGTCACCGACAAGCAAACAAGTTGTCTTATCTATATAATTCAAAGATTGCAAACGATTGGACACCTATCTTGCGAATATCAAAACCAGTATCGACATTAGCAAAGACAGGTCGACTGAAGATTCGAAATTAGTTTCCAATTAAACTTGCATGTGCACGTACAGTCCACAGATCACAAGGACTAACACTTGATAGTGTTGCATTTGAGCCTGTTGGAATTCGAATACATGGAATTGTATACACAACATTGTCTCGTGTTAGAAGTATAGACTCCTTGTATTTACTAAGTCCTCTTACAAAAGATAACTTCAAATTTAAACACAAAGTTGATATTGAGATGCAACGCCTCAGGACTACCGTAAAGTGGCATCTGCAGTATGATTACCAATCCATAGAAACAAACTCATCTGTATCAATTCTCTCACTTAACACACACAACTTACATGCACATATGGATGATATACTATGACTCAATGACTATGACACAATGCAATCCGATATTCTGTGCTTACAAGAAACATACATGGCATTATGCATACAAAACATACAATTTCCAAATCACAATTGCATATCAAGTTACATTACACATGGCGTGATGATATTGGTGAAAAAAATGTAACAATTTTGGAGCATATACATTTTGAAGAAAACAATGTTGAGATGGTGCTTGCAAAAATATTTTTCAATGGATCAGAAATTGCCATACTGAATCTCTATGCTGCTCCCCATGCAACATTCTCTAACATACTAAATGTTCTTTCCAATGCATTGGACCATTTGCATGTGAATGAAACCATTGTCATTGTAGGAGACTTCAATATTGACATGCTACAAAATAATGCCAGAACAAAAGAATTGGAAAACTACATGTGCAAATACAGTTTCCGCTTTCTTTTGAACAACACAAGGCATGTACCAAACACACTTATTGACCATGTATGGTCAAATGTGCCCATTTCTCAGTACATCATCTTTATCTTAGACACATACTGGTCTGATCACGATACAATTGGTATTGCACTTGAATTATGAGAGATACATCAAACATATTGCAAAATCATATTTCTATGTTTCAAAGCATATATGTTTAGCTTGTTGCAGAAAACCAAGTTATCCAACTTCCTAGTTTTTCCTGGTTTGTACACATACTAGACTGATCACGATACAATTTGTATTGCACTTGAAATATGAAGTATACATCAAACATATTGCAAAATCATATTTCTATGTTTCAAAGCATATCTGTCTATCTTGTTGCAGAAAACCACTCTATCCAACTACTTAGTTTTCCATGCTTTGTAATTGATTTTGGCCACAAACGTTTTTTACACAAATTATTATATATACGCAAACATGGATGAACAAAAAAAACAAAAAACAAAAAACAAAAATGGTACATTCTTCTAACACTATCTGGTACATTCTTCTAACACTATCGCTTTTTTCTTTACATGTCAACTTATGTTCATGTCCACTTTGTTTTATGTTTTTTTTCATAGAAACAAATTGGAAAACTGGACACAAAAAAGAACTCTTAACCAGAAGTTTAGAAGAATCCATGCAAAGGTGCATATTTCTACCCGTGTTCCATATCCAATTGTTTTTCATTTACTCTRTCTATATTTGTTACACTAATTTGCAGCTCTGTTATTTTTTTCCTTGGATACTCCATATCTTCCTGTATATTGACTTGTCTTTATGTCAATTTTGTTTTTTGTGCTGCTGTATTCAAATAAATAAATTTTTACTCCATCTTTTTTTTCATGTGTTCCTGCATAGCAACTTGCTTTGATGTCCATTGTATTCTCTGTATTGCTACATTGAAACAAGAACACAGTAATTGGGCACAAGGATGGAGTACAATACACCACAATAAATACAGTGCGTATGCCTGAGACTAAGAGGTATGTTTACAAAAAAAACTTTGATCTACATACGTTGTCCAATTTGTCCAGCTATATATTTTTCCCATAGTTGATGTGTTTCTATCGCTCGATAATTATCACACTAAGTGTTGATCTGTGAGCCATAGAGTTCTTTTCTTCCTTTCATTTTCCTCTTCTATACTTATATGTTCTCCCTTTTCTTCTTCCCCTCTATTATCCGTTTTTGGTTCTATACTTATCCCATGTCCATGCTCGCGGGTTCTCGAGATGGCAGAGTGACAAATTCCATGTCCATCTATATCTTTACATCACGACTCCGACTGATCGCTGTTCGTTTTCATACTTGGCGAATTTTATGGCCGCAGGTTCCTGCATAAGTGCCATCGAACTCTCATGCCCCGTATTCGTGGTATACATATTTCACTTGAAACTTCGGTTATCTACAATTCGACCCCAGACTCAAACCCCTGGGCCTCACTCTACCTATGATGACTCCATCTGAATGCTTGCATATAAATGTGCCAAGTCATATATTTTGTCTATTTCTTTTTGAGATAGATATAAACATTTCTTTTATCTTGAACCAGGGTATGTTGAGCTTCAACTATATTCCATGGCTGAAAATATTTTTCCTATAGTTGATGTGTTTCTATAGCTTGATAATTATCAGAATAAGTGTTCTTATGTCACGAATACAATACTTTGCTCCCTTTATTTTTCCTATTCTATCCTTACCCGTTCATCCCTTTTATTCTTTCCCTGTATTATTTGTTTTTGGTTCTATGCTTAGTCGCATATTTATGCTCGCGGGTTCCCGGGGTGGCGGAGTGAGAAATTATACATCCGTCTATATCTCCACATCACGCGTCTTACTGACCGCAATCTGTTTCCACACTTAGACAATTTTATGTCCGCGGGTTCCCCCAAAACCATTATTGAATTCCTATGCCCCATGTTCGGATATACATCTTGCACACAAAACTTTGGTTATCTACAATTCGACCTCGAGCTCCTCAAACTCGCAAGCCTCACTCTGCCTATGATAACTCCATCTGACCGGCCCGCCTTTCCATACTTAATATCAAGTGTTGTTCTGTCACGCATAAAGTTCTTT
>JASDQU010411601.1:0-10461 GCA_032191745.1 Picea mariana | reverse complement strand
GGAATTGGGAGTGATGTGAGGGGGAGGGGAGGGGCCATATGAGCTTCCACCTTCACTTGTTGGACTTATTCAGTAGAGGATAAATTATTCTTGAAACCAAGAGAAGCTCATTCATTTTTATACCATCATGATCATAAATGTCATCATTGTTGTCATAGTATTGCATCAACGAAGTCTCGATGAACGTGTTTGTCATTTCTATAGAATATTCATTGAAACTATTTGAAAACATGGGACTTTGGCCCATGAATTAAGAAGAATGTATGTGTGTCATAGTTTTGATGAAAAATGGGACTTTGTCATTCACATGGGCAACAATGGCATGTGAATGGGGCCAATGTTGAAAGTTTTTCAAACTGTTTCTGTATGCACTAAAATTTGACATGGATAGACTATTTGCATGCCTTAACGACATGGGAGGGTTTCTGGACTCAAATTTGACTCACACACCCACTTATTTCCATCATCAATTCATCATGTAAACCATAAACCCTATATTTCTTTCAAATTAGTGCACAAATTGGTTGACACAAGTTTTAAGTTTGCATTAGTGTTTCATCATTTTTCTTTCAGGTTCTACATTGTATATTATAGGCTATTTGTATTTGCTAATGGGTCTCCATAGTTGTGATCCTAATCACAAATGAATAATTTTCAAAGTGGAAAATTTTGAAAAGAAGAACTCGTACGAACCCTTTAAAGTTCCAAAAATACAATAGCCCTAGACCAAATGACCTCCTTATGGAATTATTTCTAATCTATTATGATTTTATTATAGAATTCTAATGATATTAGCGGATGGATTGAGAATCATACGATAAACCTTGGCAACCTTCAACACAACCTTCATCACATTGATTCCAAAATCTGACAATCCCTCTTCTTTTGAAATTTTTTGTCCAATTTGCCAATACAACTACATTACAAAACAATTTTAAATATTATCTCAAGAAATATCAAAGAGATTATTTCTCGCCAAATCTCCCTTGAGTAGTTTCGATTCTTGGAAGGGTAACAAATTTATGAGGTAGTGGGGGTTTCTCAAGAAGGATTACAATCAATAAATACAAGGAACTCAAGAGAAATGACTGTAAAAGTGGGTCTTTCCAAATATTTCAAAAAGGTGAGTTGGCCCTTCTTGAGACTAATTGTTATTCATTTCATGGGTTTCTATCATCAATTTGTCATGTGAATTATGAGTTGTATCAATTAATTAGTCTCTTTTGAAATCCTAATTGACGCAGGTGCGCCCTCAAACACGTCCGCTCACAGGACCTCCTCCTTCCTCGGCCCAAAGAACTGAAAATCTCTTCTAATTCCCTATCGGGAATTTTCCACACCCACAGCAGTTCTCCAAAAGATCTCCCTTGACGATCGGGAAATCGGACTTCACAGTTCCGCAAGTCCTGTGGTTGCGTGGTTTTAGATTCTCAAAACCCCGAACCCCGATGTAAGTCAACGCTGACCTTTCACATCCCTATCGGAGTTTCTCCCGTTGGGAATTCATCACTCGCGATGTTCCAAACACTTCGCTTTACCAACCCCCGAACCCTGATATGCCGGAACACTTCTTTTTCTTCTTTAGCCCCTCCTGGCTTGACTTCCAGTCCACATGACCGCTAATCCATAAGACCACAGTCTTACCTCCGGTAGGAGTTTCGGACTTCGCGGGATCGCGAATCCAAGTGCAAAGTTTCCCTCGGAGCTTCACTCCCCGAAACCCCGATGAAATCTGCCACCTGTCCACCTCGCCGACTTCTCCGTAGCCCACTCTTTTAGCCTGTCGGGAAATCGCATTTTGGAGTTTCATGATTCCCCTTTCCACATCACGATCCCCTCGTCGGCTTTTCGGACATCGCGAGATCGCAATTCCTAATGCAACGTTTTCTTTGTCCCGGGGATTCACGATATGCTGAACCCCGACTACTCTCGGATCTTCTGATGCGTGTCCACTGTGAAATTCACAGCTAGGACTTCATCGGTGATTCGAGACTCGAAGGGTGTTAGGTCTCTTGACTCCTGAACTTCCCAAGCGTCGATGAATTCTCAATTCCTGCCACCTGTCCCAACAGATGGACGGCTCTGCGCTCGTCGGGATTTTGAGACTTTTGATGTCCCGATTCTCAAGACCTCAGGAACTCTGATTTCCCGACTTCCTATGGCTCGAAATCCCGATTGCCTCTTTGGGTTCTTTCCTCTGCTCACTAGGGCGTAACCCCAGTGCAACTTCTCCCTAATCGAGCGGCTAACGGGCAACCCAACAATGATCCTACGAATCACGATCCTCCTGAACTTAATCTCCTGATGTGGTCGTAACCTCCTTACTACTCCGGTGAATCTGACGGCTAGCGGATTTTCCATGAATCCCCTCCATGAGATTCTGACCATCAATTTCTTCCCCCTTGAGGATTTCTTGAAAATGACCAAGTGTTCCTCTGCGCTCACTCGTCCTCCTGTACGCAACCCTGCGACATTGATTTTAGATGCTCCTCAGCACGAACTCCCTATGCAATCCTTCCTTAGGTTCTAAAGGTTCTATCCCTCTTGAGCTTTCTCCAACTTCTCAGGCTCTTCGAAAAAGAGAACCCTTTGCACGCCTTCCTTGCGGCAACCCGCAAACACTTCAAGTGTTTGAGTTTCTTTCGACTCTGCGCACACCTGCAGCAGTAGTCCTTCAAAACTTCTGCTCAGATTCACAACTGAGTCTCTCCCTTAGCCTGCACGCCCCTTGGCACGGCTCCAGTAATCCAATTCCACTTCTGGGTGAATGAAAACAAGAGTTAAACTATCTGAGCCTTTTGTCAACGCACTCCCTGCGGATGACTTCAACTGCACCCTTGCAGGAAACCTTGCTCAGATAGAGAAACAATTGAAACTCATTTCTTCTTCCCCTCAGATTTCAAACTCAAACATGAAATCACATACACAGCAATAAAGAAAATGCATAACAGGAAAACAAAGACTCATGAGCACATCATTTAACATCAACACACAGAAAACAGACACAAAACCATGGATTTGAATCAACTTCTTCTATTAATTCAAAATCTATACATGGATGTTCTTCTACAGATCTCTGCTATTCCCCTGTGCTATTCCTACTTTTTACTATCATGCATTATGTTACAATGTACAATGAGGGTGTCTATATTCATTTTCCCTCCTTTCTAAAACTGTCTAATCTATGAATTCAAGTCTATCTACCTGCATTAACTAGTTTAAATGCCTCCTATCTACTAAGGACGAGAGCGAATCGCTCAAGGTCCAATATAATATACAAAGGTGCTCCTTCATAAATGGCTTCATTAAAGATTTGGCGCATCAATTTCAAAAAGATTTTCAAGCAATTTATCATGTGCTCAAAAAATACGTTGTGCTGGCTCCACGCTCGCTTGACTATTGCGATGCTCCTGCATCATACTCCCTCGCTTGAAAAATTTCATGGGCTCCTGTCCATGAGCTCCTACATGGTATATCCATGCTTCTGTATTTCTGCTTCATTCTCCCAGCTGGCATCTTCCACTGGATGGCCCTTCCATTTGACCAGATACTCATAGTATTCTTTCCTCCTGGTCTTCTTACTGACTCTCTTGTCCAATATGTTTTCCACCTGCGGCTTCTCTGCAATCGGCATCTGCTTCTGCCACTGAACCCCTGGCTATTCACCTTATGTTCCTGCTTCCTCAGCTTTATATGGATATAAATCTACGACATTGAATACCGGAGATATTCCGATCCCATCTGGTAACTCGATCTCATAAGCATTTTCCCCCAATTTCTTCAAGACCTTACATGGCCCGATTTTCTTCATTTTCAATTTATTGTATGTTCCCCTCGAGAACCTCTCTTTCCTCAAATGTGCCAAAACTAATTCACCAACCTCGAACTGAATTTGTCTCTTCCACTGGTCAACTCTACACTTCTACTCATGACTTGAATCTAGCAGTCCCTGCTTCACCTGGCCGTGAAGTTCTTTCATCGCCTCTGCGAACTCTTCAGCGCTTACGCTCCTAGTCGCAATCTATTCCGAATCCCTTAATTCAAAAACTCCNGACTTTGTCCTGTGCTTCTGTTCACTGAGTCATTATATGCGAACTCTGCTTGCGGTAATATACTATCCCACTGGCTGTGGTGCTCTGTCACCAAGCTTCTCAGTAAGTCTCCCAGACTTCTGTTCACCACTTTTGTTTGCCCATCCGTCTGAGGATGATAGGCAGAACTAAAAATCAAGTTAGTCCCCATCTTCTTCCACAGTGTCCTCCAGAAATGTCCCATGAATTTTGTATCTCTGTCCGAAACTATACTCCTGGTTAAGCCGTGAAGTCGAATGACCTCTTTAAAAAACAGATTTGCGACGTGAGTCGCATCATTGGTTTTTTGGCATGGGATAAAATGTGCCATCTTGGAAAACCTATCCACTACCACAAAGACTGAATCAAATCCTCTTTGCATCCTTGGCAATCCCAATACGAAATCCATGCTGATTTCATCCCACGGTCTCTCGGGTATGGGTAATGGTTGATAAAATCCTGCATTCTGCTTTCTTCCCTTTGAATGCTGGCAAATTATGCATTTGTCTACAAACCGCTTGACCTCTGACTGCATCCCTGGCCAAAAGTATGACTCGCTCAGCTTTGCAAATGTCTTGTCATGATCGAAGTGTCCGGCCAATCCTCCGTTGTGTTTCTTCTTTAACAGATTCTCCCTTATGGAGCAATTTGGAATACACAATTGATTGCCCTTAAACAACAACCCTTCTTGGATCGCGTACTCTATCCACTGGATTCTATCTCTGAGAACTGGGTTCTCAGCTGCTTCATACGCTTCTTTAAAATCCTGATCATCTGCATACATATCCCTGAGATCATCAAAGCCTAACGTCCTGACTTTGAACTCCTGCATCAGCAAACATTTTCTGCTCAAAGAATCAACCACTTTGTTAGCAGTACCTGAAATATGCTTAATTACAAAAGTGAAATTCTACATGTATTTGACCCATTTAACATGCCTCTGATTCAATTTCTCCTGTTGAGTCATAAATTGCAATGCATGGTTATCACTATATAAAAAATATTCCTTTGGAATCAAATAGTGCCTCCATTTTTTCAATGCCTGTATGATGGCATAGAATTCCTTATCATACGTGGAGTACTTTTCTTTTGCCTCATTCAACTTCTCACTGAAATAGGCAATCAGTCTCTCCTCCTGACTCAAGACCGCTCCTATGGCAAACCCACTTGTGTCACATTTTACCTGAAATGTCTTTTGAAAATCCAGCAACACCAGAACCGGTTGTTCCGTGATATTCTGTTTCAACAACTTGAAACTTTTCTCCTCCTCTTCAGTCTAGTGAAAAGATTTATGTCTTTTCTTGACTGTATCCATCATCGTTGTGCTAATCCCACTGAAATTTCTGATGAACTTTCGATAGAAACTAGCTAGTCCATGAAAACTCCTCACCTCAAAAATATTCCTCGATGATGGCCAATTTTTAATTACCTCCACCTTATCTAAATCCATGTTCAATTCATTCGCAGATATAATAAATCCCAAGTAAATGAGTTCTTTCTTCATAAATGAATATTTCCTCATGTTAATCAACAACTTCTCCTGCTGTAGCGTCTTCATTACTGTAGCTAAATGCTTCAGATGTTCTGCCTTTGTTTTGCTGAAAATTAATATGTCATCCAGATACACAATGACAAACTTCCCATTGAATTCCCTCAGGACTTCATTCATTAACCTCATAAAGGTACTCGACGCATTGGTCAAGACAAACGGCATGACAAGCCATTCATACAAACCCTCGTTGGTTTTGAAGGTTGTTTTCCATTCATCGCCTTCTCTCATGCAAATCTGGTGATATCCACTCTTCAAATCAATCTTTGAAAAAAAAATTGCTCCACTTAAGCAATCCATCAGATCATCCATTCTTGGCAATGGAAATCTGTACCTGATGGTTATCTTGTTGATGGCTCTCGAGTCGATACACATTCTCCAACCTCCATCTTTTTTTGCACTGAGTACCATTGGAACGGCACACAGGCTCAAATTTTCCCTGACCAATCCTTTGTCTAGCAGCTCCTGGACCTGTCTTTTAACCTCCTCATTCTCTTGCGGCGTCAATCTATACGCAGATTTGTTTGGCAAATTGGCTCCTGGTATGAGGTCTATATGATGACTCACACTCCTCATCGGTGGCAACGAACGAGGTAATTCATCCACCAAGATGTCAGCGAACTCTTCCAGTAGCTCCTGAATTTCCTCTGGCAAATCATCCACTCTTGTGCTAGTCAGAACAATCCTCGGTTTCCTGACCACAAAGAATTATGGATCTTCTTTCTTCTTCACCTCCATAAGAAGCTCCTTCCCACTCATGAGAAGTACAGTGTTTCTCCCTTCTGGTTTTACCTCCTTATCTTTTATTGGAAGCAACATGTGTGTCCTCCCATTCTTCTCTAGAGTATACGTATTCATCTTCCCATCATGAATTAGGTTCCTATCATATTGCCATGGTCTGCCCAACAATAGATGACAGACATCCATAGGAATAACATCACAGAGTATTTTATCATTATACCCTCCTATTTTGAATTCAACTAAACATTGTTTAGTGACATTTACCTGATGTCCCTTCTATAGCCATGAAACTTTGTATGGACTCAGGTGATCAGTCGTCTCCAGTTCCAGCTTCTCTACCATCTCGGTTGAAATGAGATTATCTGTTCTACCACCATCCATGATAACCTTGCATACCCTGTCCTTGGTTTTGCAAGCAGTTCTAAAAAGTCTGGTTCTTTGAGCTGAGTCCTCCACCTCCTTCTCAGGTGTTAAGAGAACCTTACGCATCATCAATGATCTTCCGCCTTCTACATTTTCCGCTTCAACATCTCGCCTCTGTGCCTCGGCGACGTGAGCTTCTCCTCCATCCTTCTTTCTATCTGGACAGTCAAATGACTTGTGCCCATTCTTTCTACATGTGAAGCATGTGATTACTCCACCTATTCCTCTTCCTCTACCTCTGGTATGAGGAAACATGTTGTTATCAGCATATCCTCCTCTCTACCCTATATGTTGCCCTCTCTGTTCAGCATGCTGGCCTCACTGTGAACTTCCACCTCTCTCGGTTCTAGTCTGAGGCTTTTTCCAGTCGTCCCTGGGCTTCTGGTTTCTTTCCTAGGCAACTGATTTACCTCTGGGCTGGCTTCTGCCTCGGCCCTGCTGACCTTGCTTACGGCTCAGTTTCTCTTCAGCTTTCAGAGCCATCTGATAAGCATCTTCCACCGTTCGAATGGTTGCCATGCTCATCTCATCCTGGATATCATATCTCGGGCCATTCATATACCTGACAACTTTCTCATCATCGCTCTCCCGATGACCTGCCCTGATGTTCAGTCGATAGAACTCCTCTGTGTATTCTTTTACTATCATCAGCTTCTGTCTCAGGTTCTGCATCCTCCTGAACAGAGTGATTTGATAATCTCTGGGGATGAACTTTTCCTTCATCTTTGCAATCATTCAATCCCAACTTTTAATTTTCTGCTTTCCCTTGCAGCGTCTATCTGCTTGTAGCTAGTCCCACCATAATGCTGTGTGTCCCTTCAATCTCGTGACAGCATGCCTGACTTTCTTATCCTCTTCGACATCTTCATAATCGAAGTATGTATCTAGAGCTCTAATCCAATCTAGAAGCTCTTCCGCATCCAGATTCCCCTCATAAATTGGAATGTCCATCTTCGTTTTTGCACCCATCCGTGCAATAGCTTTGATTAGATGTTCATTGGCTGCATCCTCGGCTGCAACTTCTTCCTCATGTTCATCTTCAACTTTACCCTCTGAATCACTAAGATCCCCCGCACTAGCTGTGCGTCTTTGCGTTGTCTCCATATCTTCGAGTCTAGCTCGTAGATCGCATATCTCTCTTTCCATTTCTGGATTCTATGCTTGCCTACCCCTTCTCCTCGGGTTTTCTCTTTCCTCTGGATCGGGCGACTGTCTATCCCGTCTCCTTGGCGGCATGGTGAATTTCCTTCTTCTCTGCTACAAAAAGCAAATAAATTCTCTTGCTCTGATACCACTTGACATAGGCGCGCCCTCAGACACGTCTGCTCACAGGACCTCCTCATTCCTCAGCCCGAAGAACTAAAAATCTCTTCTAATTCCCTATCGAGAATTTTCCACACCCACAGCAGTTCTCCAAAAGATCTCCTTTGACGATCGGGAAATCGGACTTCGCAGTTCCGCGAGTCCTGTGGTCGCGTGGTTTTGGATTCTCAAAACCTCGAACCCCGATGTAAGTCAACGCTGACCTTTCGCGTCCCTATCGGAGTTTCTCCCGTCAAGAATTCGACACTCGCGATGTTCCAAACACTTCGCTTTACCAACCCTCGAACCCCGATATGTCGGAACGCTTATTTTTCTTCTTTAGGCCCTCCTAGCTAGATTTCCGGTCCACATGATCGCTAATCCATAAGACCACAGTCTTACCTCCGATCGGAGTTTTGGACTTCACGAGATCGCGAATCCAAGTGAAAAGATTCCCTCAGAGCTTCACTCCCCGAAACCCCAATGAAATCTGTCACCTGTCCACCTCGCCAACTTCTCCGTGGCCCACTCTTTTAGCCTATCGGGAAATCGCGTTTCGGAGTTTTGTGATTCCCCTTTCCACATCACGATCCCCTCGTCGACTTTTCGAACATCGCAAGATCGCGATTCCTAATGCAACGTTTTCTTTGTCCCCGGGATTCACGATACGCTAAACCCCGACTACTCTCGGATCTTCTGACGCGTGTCCACCCTAAAATCACGGCTAGGACTTCATCGGTGATTCGAGACTCGAAGGGTCTCAGGTCTCTTGACTCCTGAACTTCCGAAGCGCCGATGAACTCTCGATTCCTGCCACCTGTCCCAACAGATGGACGGCTTTGCGCTCGTCGGGATTTCGAGACTTTTGATGTCCCGATTCTCACGACCTTAGGAACTCCGATTTCCCGACTTCCGATGGCTCGACATCCTGATTGCCTCTTTGGGTTCTTTCCTCTGCTCACTAGGATGTAACACTAGTGCAACTTCTGCCTGATCGAGCGGCTGACGGGCAACCCAACAATGATCCTACGGCTCACGATCCTCCTGAGCTTAACCTCCTGATGTGGCCGTAACCTCCTTGCTACTCTGGTGGATCTGACGACTTGCGGATTTTCCACGAATCCCCTCCACGAGATCCTAGCCGTCAATTTCTTCCCCCTTGAGGATTTCTTGAAAATGACCAAGTGTTCCTCTGCGCTCACTCGTCCTCCTGTACGCAACCCTGCGACACTGGTTTTAGATGCTCCTCGGCACGAACTCCCTGTGCAATCCTTCCTTAGGTTCTGAAGGTTCTATCCCTCTTGAGATTTCTCCAACTTCTCAGGCTCTTAGAAAAAGAGAACCCTTTGCACGCCTTCCTTGCGGCAACCCGCAAACACTTCAAGTGTTTGAGTTTCTTTCGACTCTGCCACACCTGCAGCAGTAGTCCTTCAAAACTTCTGCTCAGATTCACAATTGAGTCTCTCCCTTAGCCTGTGCGCCCCTTGGCACGACTCCAGTAACCCAATTCCACTTCTCGGTGAATGAGAACAAGAGTTAAACTATCCAAGTCTTCTGTCAACGCACTCCCTGCAGACGACTTCAACTGCACCCTTGCAGGAATCCTTGCTCAGATAGAGAAACAATTAAAACTCATTTTTTCTTCCCCTCAGATTTCAAACTCAAACATGAAATCACATACACAACAATAAAGCAAATGCATAACAGGAAAACAAAGACTCATGAGCACATCATTTAACATCAACACACAGAAAACAGACACAAAACTATGGATTTGAATCAACTTCTTCTATTAATTCAAAATCTATACCTGGATGTTCATCTGCAGCTCTCTGCTATTCCCCTGTGCTCTTCCTGCTTTTTACTATCATGCATTATGTTACAATGTACAATGAGGGGTGTCTATATCCGTTTTCCCTCCTCCTTTCTAAAACTGTCTAATCTATGAATTCAATTCTATCTACCTACATTAACTAGTTTAAATGCCTCCTATCTACTAAGGACGAGAGCGAATCACTCAAGGTCCAATACAATATACAAAGGCGCTCCTTCATCAATGGCTTCATTAAAGATTTGGTGCATCAATTTCAAAAAGATTTTCAAACAATTTATCATGTGCTCAAAAAATAAGTTGCGCTGGCTCCACGCTCGCTTGACTATTGCGATGCTCCTGCATCACTAATAAATGGAGCTATATCCCAAAAAAACATAACTCGACATAGAGAAATTGGAGGATATGCAAGGTAAGAATATCTAAGACTCTCGATTGTTTCTTAGTATCAAAATATTTCATAGATGAGGATATTTGTATTTTCTAATGGGTTTCCATAGGTGGGATCCTAATCACAACTGAATAATTTTCGAAGTGGAAAATTT
>JASDQU010411598.1:431-10461 GCA_032191745.1 Picea mariana | reverse complement strand
ATCTAAGACTTCAAAGGGTCTATAATATCAAGGTGTTATCTTGGAACAAGATCCCATTCTTAGGGAACTCTTCTTGGGTCTAACTCTAATATAGACATGGTCTCATGTCTTGAAATATCTAGGAGTTCTCTTTCTGTCGGCATAACTCTTATGTCTATCCTGAGAAATTTTCATATTTTTCTTTATCTAAATCACTTCTTGTTACATTTCTTTCAGCATGTCAGGTCTGATTGTAATTCTATCCATTGGATTACTCCAGCTGATTGGAACCTTGCACTGTCTACCTTAGAGGGTTTGAAATGGATCATCTTCAGTGACTCATGATAATTGTTGTTGTAAGAAAATTATACCAATGGCAGGTAGTCTTCCCACTTCTTAGGCCGATGCATTACATGCATTCTTAACATGTCTTCTAATATTTGGTTTACTCTTTCTGTATTACCATATGTTTGAGGGTGATAGGTTGTGCTAAACAACAATTTAGTCTCAAAACTAGCCATCAAGGATTTACAAAAGCTTGAAGTGAATTTTGTGTCTCTGTCAGATACGATCTCCCTAGGCATGCCATACAGTCTGAATATCTCCTGCATGAAAATGTTCACAATATATATCGCCTTACAAATTGATTTGGCAGGTACGAAGTGAGAATACTTGCTCAATTTTTCCACCACTACCATGATGGCATCATTCTGCTTGGCTGATTTTGGTAATCCAGTGATGAAATCCATGGATATGGTTTCCCATTTTCATTATGGAATTGGTAGAGGTAGTAACAACCTTGTTGGGTGTTGGCGTTCTGCCTTAACTTGTTGGCATTCTAGACACTTATCTAGATAGTTAGCTATGTCTTTTTTCAATCCAGGTCAATAGAATTTTTTCCTAGTGGTCGTGATCATTTTCTGATATCTTGGGTGACCAGTATATGGTCTCTTATGCATTTTGTGCATTATGAATCTCTTAAAGTCATCACAACTTGGGATATAAAAAATTTTTTTTGTAAGTCAACAGACCTTCATCCAACATCTGATAGCCTTCATACTTTATCCCTGTGGGATCTTGCTTTAGGTATGATGTCACGGTCTTGAAGAATGCATCTGTTTCTTATGCATTCCTAACTCTTTCCCTGATATTCATTTCACAGGTGCTCACCGCTACCAGGTGAATTGTTTTCACACTTTTTCTAAGGGCATGGACCATCCTATTTTCCTTTAATTTGATGTGTTTGATTTTGAAATCAAACTCACTAAGGAGATCCATCCACCTAGCTTGTCTATCATTGAGATTTGGTTGATCAAAAAAGGGCCTCAATCCACAATGGTTTGTCATAAGTAAAAATATCCTACCCATGAGGTAATGCCTCCACATTTTTAAAGCATGCACTATGGAAGCCAACTCTAGATCATGGGTCACATAATTTATTTCATGCTCATTCAATTTTCTAGATTCGTATAAAATTACACATACTTCTTACATAAGGACTCCTCTGAGTCCCTCCTTGTAGGAATATGTACATACGATGAAGTCATTATCAGGGTCTGCAATATTCAACATGGGTGTGTGGGTCAGAATGTATTTTAGTGCCTGAAATATTTCTTCATCCTGGCATAGGAGTAGACCCAGGGTTCAACACTACAAGAGCACACCAACAAAACCCTAACTACCGACCCTTTCAACAACACCTACGAAGAAGATGAAGTCTCACTCGAGGTAGAGGTAAGGGTGGTTGCAGGACTCAAGTGTCTGCAACCTTAGCTGGGACACAGATATGTGATTATACAACTTAGTAAAGAACTTAGCACCATTAGTTCTTTAACATGCAATCACTATCTACTTCGTTGATAAATCAGGGCCTCGCAGTACTCACAGTAATCTACCATATATGATCACTTAGCATAAGTAAAATAGGTCAGACATAACTGATCAAGCACTGAGAATATTCATGTATATTAGATCTAACATTCCATACATCATTAGCACTAAGAATAAGAAGATCTATCTAATCATCTCAAATCTCTAAGCAAAGAAGACATAAACACATTCTGATAAGCGGCAAGCAAGATAACACAGTGATTATGTGGTTCACCCTTCTCCTGGGGATATGTCCACCAACTTTTCTTCTTTATTATCTTCAAGCATTCATGTACATGCACAGAGCCATACAAATCCCACTCCGCATAGGACAGGATATCTGTGCGCACCTCGCCAGATCCTCCTTCCCCAAGTTAGGTTACAACACAAAATCTTCTACTAAATCTTTTACAGTCACTTGCACTTAGCCTTGCAAGTCTCACACAGCATGCACAGAGGATATATAACTATTACTTGCACTTGGCACTTAGCTCATCAACTTTTTCCTACATCACCTAGGTATCTATTTATTCATTACAAAATAGGCCTAAAAATGGGTAAACCCATGGACTAACATCCCTTTCCTGTTACATATTACCAACAACCCAAAAAGAGGCCCAAAAGGGGGGTGAGATCCCATGTTCTTCACTTTGTCTTGCGCTCCTCCTTCGATAGGCTATCAAAGTCCCAAAATAGGTCAACATGACAAAGAAATTCCTAAAACTTGGTCAAAAGCCAACAGGCCCCCAACACTCACACGTGACTCATCCTGAGTCACTTCGATCTGACCAATTCTGCGTCAAACACCTCGAGCTTGGATCAAGATGATTTGAATTTCTATTTTGTTGTAGCCTCTTGCTCGGTGAACTCCCGGATCAGGGTGTCATTCACCGGTCCTTCTAGGTGATGCTCTGCTGAGAGGACAACCTGTTCAATCTCTACTCCTTGGCTCTTGACCTCTGTAAATAATAGGCACGCCTGATCTTGCATAGGTTGAATTCATTGAGTGACTTCCATCACTTTACTTTGAATCATATGGACCTGTTGTTGAGTTGTGCGTTGTTCATTCGATCTCTTCATCCTGTCTACAGCTAACAGGACCTTTAGTTGTACCTGTAGTGTATCCATAAGTGGTTTTGCTTCTTGGAGATGCGACTCCAGCGTCTGCAATTCTCGATTCTCTGTAAGGTTTTCGTATGTCTAGGCACTCTGATTACTTAGCTTCTTGCACTCCAAGGCAAGATCTTTTAATATTCCAACTGCACTACGAGAAGTTGCTTCTCACTGGTCTCTTATCTCCTGAGGGGTTTTGGGTATAGCGCAAAGTTCTAGATCTACGATGCATTGTTGGAGCTTATGGAGTACCTCTTCCAATTGTGCCACCTACTGTGGAACTTGGTCCTCGATCTAGACTTCAATGATTGTCAAAAAGCAAAGTGCTCTATTGACCCTTTCCTTAACTTCAAGTTGCTCAGCGAGAAACTGTTCCTTTCTTTGTTGTAGCTCTGCTTTCTCTTCATCAAAATTCTCTTGCATAGCAAGCTTATCTCATTCTGCATTACTGCATTGTTCTAATAGAGCTCCCTGTGCTTGCGCTAGAGCTTGGGTGGCTTGTGTTGTTTCCTCTTGTGCGCGTCAAAGGCGAGCTTCGACCGCATCAGTAATCTAGTGGAGTTGAGTTGGCTCGTCTCCCATTTCTAGTGTTCCTTCCATCAGGGGCATAGTGGATACTGCGCGGCTAGACTATAGTGCCTGCTTCACTTCTTGAAATTCAACCTTGATCCAAGTGAACATCTCCTTCTTATTGGCTTCCTGCTTCTATTCTATCTTCAGCGAAGCATATTTCAGTGCAGCGATGATGAAGTCGAAGTCGTCTGAGGTTAGGGTGGTCTCAAACTTGGTTCTAGTTGCTTTCATTTTCTTCCATGAATAAGGCTTCGAAGGGGAAACCTTCCTTTTCTTTGAGGGATCATCTTCATCTCTTAGCAGTGTGACCTCCTCTTTCTTATGTTCGAATTTGGTGCCATCTATCTCTCTGCCATCACCTCCTCTCTTAGGTGAGATAGAAGGAGTCTATGTTTAAGTGTTTTGGACATCATGGGATTCTTCATTCTTCTTGGTCTTGCTCTGTCCAGTTGTATCAAGCACGGCTTCTGGAATATCAAAATCAGAGATCTTCGCAGGGTCAGTTGGGATGAGGAGGTCCGCCGACCACTCCTTAGTAATATCTTCTAAGTCTTCCTTTGTTATTTTGTAGTAGGACTTCACCTATTGGTGATGCTCATCAACGCGTGGTACGATGTAGATGAAGTGGCAGTCCACGCTAAATTTCATCAATGGCCTAAATCTGTGAAGTGTGTTCGGGGTGATGCGAGGCATAGCCTAGATTGCGATCTTGAATTGGTTGTAATAAGTGTGGAAAATGGCATTGGACTGCCACTTCTTGTTCATGTCACTAGAGTACCACAACGTACTAAACTTCATAGTCAGTGGCTCAAAGGGATCAACATCTAGGAAGGTTGCACCTTCCAGCATCTCTCATGCAATGAAACCGATTAATATAAGCAACCAACTAAAATGGAACTTGTACCCTTGGTCCTACGCTTCCCTGTAGTCCAGTTCTAGCTAGTTCACTAGGTATTTGGCCCAATTCATATGTAGGCCCTTTGCACACTTCCCTGCGAGGTCTACTACAAATCTGGTCACTTGGGTTGGTTGGTTCTTGCGAACTAACTTGCCTGCGATCAGATGAAAAGCAAGGCGCACTACGCCGCTTTGGATAGAGGCTACCTTGTAGCCTTGTGTGCCTTTCTCCACATCACCATAAGTATATTTTATCCTCTGGGCAAGAGTGCGATCTGCGGTCTTTCTGAGGTAAAAATCCTATGGGTCGGGGCCCTACATGTTTATCCCTGTGATCCTATTGGTCAAAGTCAGATCCACTATGATGCATCGGTTCAACCATAAGTATCCTCCATGAGAGTAGGACAGCAACAACTTGACGCACGTGTTCACTTCTTGATGCTTCCCGAAGTGAGGAATCTTCATTAAATAAGGTTGACTGCGCGAGGTTCTAGGTCCATTATTGAGCGATAATCTTGGATTTCTTTCCTTTGGTTTGCATCAGATATTTATGAGGGGAAAACATATTGTAAATATTCTTGTCGTCGATGTTGAAGTCATTGAACTTCAATGCAGTGAGCTTATCCTGGTCGGCACGAACTGCGTGCACTTCTTTCGGAAGGTACGCAGTGACCAAATCATACTCAAATTCAAGGGGTACATTATCACGAGTGATGGCACACCTCAGAGGTGGTAGATAAGCAGGTAGAATGCTCAGAATTAGTTTAGTGTTCACAAGATCATCTCTATGCTTAGTTCTCTTTTTGTTAGATGGCTGGGATGGGATGGCTCGAGCAGCCTACGAGGAGGATTGCACTCCTTGCATCGATGACGCCTGTACACCAATCATGGTCCTTTCATCCATTAATTCGATCATAAATTCTGTTGTAGTTGCTTGTTTGGCAGTGAGATTTTCAGACGTACACGCTCAGGATGGATATATCAGGTTCTCAAAGTAACGTGGGCACTACAATAGGGTAGAAGGCAAAGGCATAGTGATCACTGGGAAATCTTAATCAAGTCTGTGTGCTCAAATTCTCAATTAGAAAAAGTGTTCTCATTGCATAGTGTGGCGTGATAAATAGACAACTTATGTAATGGATCGCTTACAATGGATATGAAGGCTTCATTTACTCCATTCTTTCCATTATAGCGCAATCCAACGGTCTGATGAAGAAACTTTATTGTTTTTTTGTTCGTTCGGAGCAGAAGTCGAATGGATATATCGATCCCAATGACTATATTGATTTGTCATGGCGAAGTGCCATATGTCATTGTTCTGATATCCCGACGAAGCTCAAATTCTGTAATTTTTCTTTCTGCGAGGTCTCCTCTAGAACCTCCTGTAATCTTTCAGTATTAACCCTTTTATTTCTTAACTTTCTAGCCTTCTTTCCAGTGAGCTTCGTCTCGGTAATGATTTTCACATTCTTATTATTTTCTTCTTTGGTCTTAGTTACTTCGCACTGTTGAAATTATTTCCTAGGGTTTCTGGGTAATACTTCTTCTATGTCTAGGGTAGGTAATTCAATCTCTTTAGGATCCTCTAGTTTTCTCTTAGCTTCGACATCCTGGTTGCTAGTATTAAATATCTATGATATTCTCTTATGTTCCTCAATCAAGTCTGCGATCCTTCTGGTCATAAAGTCTTTTAACTCTTGATTCTTCTATTCCAAAACTTCTTATTCTTCCTTTCGTCTGGCTTGATCTCTATCAATCTAAGGTTTTCCTATTAGCATGGTAAATGGGGTGTTATATTCAACAAATTTAATAATCTCAAAGTTTTCTTTTGTTGAAGTTCCAATGACAGTCGTAGGTATCTGAGTGAGCCTTCCACATAGGTTTACTAGCTTTCCTCTGAATAAAATTATTCCTCCTACTGAAGGGATCATAGAAAGCCTTTGTATAGCTTCCCAGGTTCTCTCTAGCATAATATTCATCTGTGTTTCCTCATCCATAACATAGTCAATGTCAAAGTCCCCTATTCTTGCTTCAATGCATTCCTTCTCTTTGAAGATCTCTTATAACATGACATGTCAGTGGCCATTCAGGGTTTCTTGTATCTATACCCATACTTTCTCTGAGTGTTTCTGAAGTTCTTCCTTTTTTGTGTCTACCTTAGGGTTTTATTGATTCAGATTCATTCCTTCAAGCTTAGCGATCATTCTAGGGCAATCCAACACTTCATGGTTCATAGCCTTACAATAGAGACAACTAGGTCTTCCACCAAGGAATTCCTTAACAAGATGTCTCGGCCTCCTACAACTGTAACAGAGGGTTAATCCTCTCTTTCTTTTCAATGATCCCCAACCTCTTTTGTACTATGCACTAGGATCATGGTAGCTAACCTGCAACAAATTATTTCTAGGATCTTGCATCCATTTGTTAGTCCAGACATTTTTTCTATGCATAGGTATAACATATCTTTCATTATTCTTATAAGATCTATTCATATCAAACCTTCTTTCATCTATTAAAACCCTAGCTTTCAAACTAGGACAAAACCTATCAAATATACCTAGATCCATACTCTAGAAACAAAAATTTCCACTTCTCTTACTTTTACAGAGCACAAAGATTACAGATCTTACCTCTTTCAATCAGAAATTCTCACGTTTACCTTTATTGGAGAAAAAAGCTTTCAAATATTGTTTCTTTTCTACAAATCCGACCTTCTTTCTTTAGCACAAAGCTTTACAGATCAAGTAGATCACTGTGCACTAGGGTAGAGATCTACGCACAGAGATTTCACAATTTCAGGATGAATCTTTGCACAAAGATTCCTCTTTCTCAGTTCCCAGCAAGCACAGTTTCAAGTCCCGAAAACATAACCATTTGTTGGCATAGGGGTAGACCTAGGTTTCAATGCTACAAGAGCGCAACAACAAAACCCTAACTACCGACCCTTTCAGCAACACCTACGGAGTAGATGAAGTATCACCCGAGGTAGAGGCAGGGGTGGTTGCAGGACTTAAATTTCTGCAACCTTAGTTAGGACACAGATCTTTGATTATACAACTTAGAAAATCACTTAGCATCGTTAGTTCTTTAACATGCAATCATTATCTACTTCGTTGATAAAACAGGGCCTCACAATACTCACAGTAATCTACCATATATGAGCACTTAGCATAAGTAAAATAGGTCGGACGTAACTGATAAAGAACTGAGTATATTCATGTATATTAGATCTAACATTACATACATCATTAGCACTAAGCATAAGCATATCTATCTAATCATCTCAAAGCACTGAGAAAAGAAGACAAAAACACATTCAGACAAGCACCAAGAAAGATAACACAATGATTACGTGGCTCACCCCTCTCTTGGGGCTATGTCCACCAACTCTTCTTCTTTATTATCTTCAATCAGTCATCTACATGCACAAAGCCATGGAAATCCCACTCTGCATAGGATAGGAGATATGTGTGCACCTCGCTTGATCCTCCTTCCCTGAGTTAGGTTACAGCACAAAATCTTCTACTCAATCTCTTACAGTCACTTGCACTTAGCCTTGCAAGTCTCACACAACATGCACAGAGCATATATAACTATTACCTGCACTTGGAAATTATCTCATCATCCCTTTCCTACATTGCCTAGGTATCTATTTATACATTACAAAATAGGACTAAACATGGTTAAATCCATGGGCCGACATCCCTTTCCCATTACATATTCCCAACAACCCAAAAAGAGACCCAAAAGGGGGCCGAGATCCCATGATCTCAGCTTCGTATTGTGCTCCTCCTTCGACATGCTTTCAAAGTCCCAAAATAGGTCAACATGACCAAGAAACTCCCAAAACTTGGTCAAGGGACAACACTTCACATTATGGTGTCCAAGTGAATTTAACACCTTTTTTCTGAAGGGCAGTGATTGGACGACCAATCTTGGAAAATCCTTTTATGAACCTTCTATAGTATCCTATTAATCCCATATAGGATATGATATCAGATACATCCTTTGAGGTAGGCCATTCCATAATACATCTAATCTTGTGAGGTTCTAATGCCACTCCTTCTTTAGAATTAAAATGGCCTAATTAATGGACTTGCTTATGGAAAAATTCACATTTGCTAAACCTAGCATAGAGTTGATGCTCTCTTAGTAATTAAAGTACAAGTATAATATGTTCTTCATGATCCTCTCCGTTCTTGGAGTATATTAGGATATATTCAATGAAAACCAATAAAAAATTGTCTAGGAATTTGTTGATTACATTATTCATCCACATAAAAGTGGCAGGGGAATTGATTAATCCAAATGGCACCAACACAAATTCATGGTGACCATATCGGGTCCTAAAAGATTTTTTGTGTATGTCTTAATCCTTGATTCGGACTTGATGGTATCTAGACCTTAAGTCAATCTTTGAGAAAATGGAAGCACCCCCTAATTGGTCGAACAAGTCATCGATTCTTGGTAAGGGGTACTTGTTATTTATGGTTGTCTTATTGAGTTGTCTATAATCTATGCATAGTTGGAGTGTGCCATATTTCCTCTTCACAAACAAGATCAGTTCTCCCCATGGAGACACACTGGGCCATATGTATCCTAGACACTGGCATTGCTCCTGGTGCAAGTTCTATCAAGAAGTCAGTGTCTCTTCTCGGAGGTAGACCTGGTACCTCTTCCGGTAACACATCTATATACTCTCTTAATATTATCCAATAAAGAAAATTGTTGACAAAGGCGAGGAAAAAATCAATAAGGATAATGGAATCCAAGACATTGCATGAATACCAATGTGTGAATATATGTCTTATCGTCAAACACAAGGGAAACCACCCAGTCAATGACCAATGATGAAATGTCAACTATTGGGTTCAAGGCTAACTACCAATGAGGAAAGTAGGACCAGGTCGTGCAATAGGACTATAGCTTCATGTGATTCTGAGACAAACTAAGGGTATGGTCAACATGAAAATTCAAGAGTTTTGAGGAATGTTCGACACAGGTTTATATAAATCCATTGAACAAGAGCATGAGACATATGGAAGACTCTTGCAGCATAGAATCAATTATGGAACCGTGTGATGCAGGAGGCATCAATCAAACTCTCCATAGGGAATGGAAGAGTAACCAGTTGGAGGAGTAAACTCTATGTAACGAGCTCAACTTCCTAAGGTCATGCTAAACCCAAAATCATGATGACAATTGGACTCAAAAATTGTGTGCTTTGTTCAAAGGCGACACGACTACTGCTAATATAAGATAATACTCCCTTCTCGCCCGTCTTTTTTTTTTTCCATAGTCAAATGAATGTTATGATACATATGAGGAAACAAGTGTCACAAGTAAGAAAAACTAGTTCCAGCAGTGGAACATACCTACGCTCAATGCAAGGAGGTGCATGTGGTAGATGGACACTCGGGGGAATGTTTGTAATGATCCAAAGCTATTATGCAAGCATCATCACTGTTTTGGTGTCTTTTTAAAAAAAAATCTGAGTGAGGTATTTTGTCAAACACTTTGTTGATCTAACTTTTAGATGTGTTTATATGTGTGTATGTAGAAAATAACAGAAAAAGATAACCATGGAACATACCTCAAC
>JASDQU010411596.1:0-10461 GCA_032191745.1 Picea mariana | reverse complement strand
AATGACATGAGTTAGAACTTGAGATCTCCGACGATATGATATATGTTCTAACCCATGTCATCTTTGTGCTTCATCATAAACCAAAACAGTGATAAATCAAGCACAAAAATGACATGGGTTAGAACATATATCATATCGTCGGAGATCTCAAGTTCTAACTCATGTCATTTTTGTGCTTGATTTATCACTGTTTTGGTTTATGATGAAGCACAAAAATGACATGAGTTAGAACTTGAGATCTCCGACGATATGATATATGTTCTAACCCATGTCATTTTTGTGCTTCATCATAAACCAAAACAGTGATAAATCAAGCACAAAAATGACATGGGTTAGAACATATATCATATCGTCGGAGATCTCAAATTCTAACTCATGGAGGCGGGTGGGAGGGACAAAATCCTGCCAAGTCCATCTCTGAGGAAAGTACTCAATCCACTTCAGGAAGGGGTCATGAAAAGTCCAAGGTTCAAAACACTGACTCAAAGGGTCGGCAAATTGGCTACCTAGGACGTTCTCATACTCTGAGGTCTGGGAAGGGATTGACAAAGATGTATTAGATGACTGGCAAATCCTCAAGGGAAGATGGAAAATCTGAGATGATAGACTGAAATTTGTAGTTTTCAAATTTCAACCAACCCTTGGATTCTCGGGTTTGCTTAAGGGGAAACTCTATATAAAAGATATACTTCCCAACTACACCTTTAATGGAAAAGAAAGGTAAAGTAACAGGTGGCTGGAGTGAGAAGTCATGAGAATCCTTCTTTAAGCAAGCAATGTTCTTACTTGTATCAAAATCCGAGCACAGTGGTGGTTGGTAATCATCTTCATGGAGAGAATCCAAGTGCTCAGAAGGGTACTCATAAAAAATCTCAAGGTAAGACTGAAAATCATCAGAAAAACAAGGTGCTAGGTCATCCTTGGTTTTTTGAAAAGTACGAGTAAAAATCTCATTTTCTTGTTTCCATTGGTCAAAAGTAATTTGTTGTGATAATTGTAAGGGAAACACTTGGAAATGAATCTCAGTGTCATAGATGGGATCCAAGTCATAACCGACTATATCCCACCTACGTCTCCCAACATGTATGAACTCATCAATGTTATCAACAATGTCACTACCTGTGTCATAACATGCAGGGTTCAAAGCATTTGAAAATTCGTTCTCCTCCTCCTCATTTCCTTCATCATAAAGTAAAGCATCATCAAAAACTAGGGGAGGAGGGCAACTTATTGTTTCTTCTTGTGCAAGGGCTTCGAGGACTCTGGTGTTTTCAGCATGCGTTATTTTTTCATCCTCATGGACTACTTCTTTGTCTTTGATTGTACAACAAGGAATATTCATTTTGTTCAAGGCTTCCATTTCTCCTTCATTTTCTGAAACATGGAGCAAGGTGTTATTGGAATCCTGAAAAGGAAAGCAACTAACCTCATCGTCCTTTTGTTGTGTAGGAGAAACGGGCTCTTGGATTGCTTCATCAGAGGGAGGGGCATAGGTTGATACTTCATCATTTTGCTTGGGTTCCATCTCCTCAGCCATGTCTTCAGCAATCCCTTGTTGAATGATGGTTTGTTCCCCTTCTTCCTGGAAATCATCAACGAAGTTTTCATGGGAAAACAAACTTTCCATACTAAGAGTTCCTGAGGTGAAGAGGTCTTTTATCTCGGATAAGAAGATGTTTCATTCAATTCCTGTAGCCATGTCGTAAGCTTCATCGAGCGTCCTTGGGCCCTTTTTACTGAGGGGCAAGCCTAGGTGTGCCAGGATCGCATGGGTATAAAGATGGACGATATACTTGTCTTCAGGACGATGGCTTCTAGGAATCTGACATAGAGTGCCCTCAAACCTACTCTGGAAGTCAAAAAGGGTTTCATTCTCAGCTTGTTTTATATGTTCGAATCTTTTCAGCAGTACTGAGATGTCTCCCAATCTTATGCCCCATTCTTTGAGAAAGAATTCTTCTAGCTGGTTCATGGAGGTGATGCTAGCATCGGGAAGATCATCATACCATCCTTTAGCATTCCCGTGAAGAGTGGTGGGAAAAATTTTCATCACTACATCTTCGGCATCATCATCGACAGGATGGAGTCCAAAATAAGAATAAAAATTATTCACGTGCAAGTCAACTCTTTCCCCATCGCTACCAGTGAATTTAGGGAGCCATCTTTCTTCTATCGGGGGCATTTGTCATGGGTATCCCTGGATTTTTCTCATGTCTAAAGGCTTGTAGTTCCCAGGATCCCATTGTGAAGTCATTGTTGGCTTCGTCATCAATGGAGTCGCCAGATAATTTTCTTGAAACTATCAAAGAAAAGGGAAAACACCCTAGTGGAGTCACCAGGTAAGCTTGTAAGAAAAGGTCTCTGAGGTAAGACTTACCGAAAAGATTTGTCGTTTGAGGAGAAATGACTCAATCTCCCCGGCAACGACGCCAAAATGTTATCACACAGTTTGTAGCTAGGTCAAATGGCTATAAGATGGAGGTCAAACTGGCGTAATAGGAACCTATCCCACCCAATGTCACCACGATGGGGAGGTTCATTCTCTTTAGGGAGGTCAGGCCCAGGGGAGACATCCTCGGTAACCTTGAGTTTTCAAGAGACAAAAGTTAAAAGGACAAAGGTAAAGTTCCCCCTTCATAGGTCACCACCAATACAGATAGTCCCGGCTAAACAACCAATAATGAAGTGAAGCCCCAAAGGAGAACACCTGCCCGGAACAAAGCAACAACAAACCAATATATGCAAGCTATAATTCAATGGGTTAGTACTTCATAAGACTATTTGATATTTAAATAAGCAATTATGGCAATAAATATTGACAAAGTCAATGTTTATCAATATAGCAATGCAAATAATATCACTTCCTCAATAGATACTGAAATGACATGGCATTCAATGTAACAAATCAACACACCATCAATTAATGCCTAAATCACCATTCAATTGCTCTTAAAACAAGACGTTGTTCCATAAAGATGAAATATTCAGGTGTGACGTCAACAACTTAGGGTTAGCAAGTAGTTAGGGTTTCAATTTAGAAAAGAGTTTGAGTTGTTTGATCACTTTCACTTCAAAGATGGAGGTCTAAGGTTAGTGCCTTTGGGCTAATGGAGTCAATTTAATAGAGGACGCAAGGGTTGAAGGAGGATAGCTAAGGACTAGAAGGAAAAGTTCTGAAGTGCTGCTATGGCAGGGCCCCAGAATCAAATCCCTAGGGGAGAGACGCTCACTCCGGTGTTGCTAAAGGAAGGCCTCGTGCTCTCTCTTCCTTCCCTAGGTTAACTTGGCAAAAACGGCTAGCATGAAAGATAAATCAAGACAAGAGAGTGTAGTGAGGGAGAGTGTTGCTATAGTAAGGCTCTATCACTAAACCCTAGAAGAAAAACGATCCTAGGTGTAGATAACCTAGGCATGGGACGTCTCCTCCTTCTTGACTTCTGGAAAGTACGGCTAACTCAGGGACAAGAAGAAATGAGAGTGTAGCTATGGCTAGGCTCTTTCTTCCTTCTTCAATGGCTGAAAATTTCTCTATTAGAGGACATGAGACAAGGACCTACTTGTGTGCTTGTCACCTAGGGTTTTGATTCAGCAAATTATAAATACATGTAAGAAAATAAGATTACAACCATTCAATCAAGAAGTTTTGCAGAAAAATACTCTCAATTCTTTAAGAAATAACCATGCAAACCCTAGTTGTAACACCTTCCTTCAAGAGAAAAACCATAAAATGCCAAAAAATGCCTTCCTTCAACAAGTGCGCCTCACTAAACCAGCAAAAATACCCAAGTAGGGCGCTAAAATCAGACCTCACTAATGAGTGAGTGATGTGTTATGATAAAATGAGGCTAAAACTCCTCAATATATAGTGTATCAACGACCTAATTTACTTTTTAGGTCATAAAATGGCCGACAAGGCCAGAATGTCAAAGTAATATTGTTTTTACATTAAATGTTCAATTTAAAACCCTAATTGAGCAAAAGTAAGACGTCAAGCCCCACTGAGGGAGACGTTAGCCCCTTTTAGGGCAAATGCAGCACCAAAGGGCAAAACGTTGGCCCTCTTTGGGCCTCCCAGTCATGCCACACATGCCAATTGTCCTGTCAAACTGTCACACACTCAAGGTGATGTCATGAGCTCCTAGGTGACGTCCTGGGCCATCCAGGGCAAACGTTCCACTGGAAGTGGGTCAATCCCCTTAGGTCGGGCTCTGCCAAAGTGCCTCTGATGAAACGTCCTCATCTTCTCCGATGTAAAACCCTGATCAACGATTGTCCTGTCTCTTCCCCTGATGGGGTCTTAGCATCCATCTGGTAGGCTCTTCAGCCCCATGGAGGTCCGACCCAATCATCTCCCCATGTGTACCGGTCCAAATGGTACCTGTCCATTGGGCATGGTCTTGCACATCAAAAGTTATGCCCTCCATGGGCTCATTAGTCACAGGGATCATAGCAATGTCAATCACATTTCATCATTAATATTATTAAACATATGCATAAAAACCCTGATACAACGGTCAATAACTCAAAGACATTACAAAAACCTACAATACAAGACTGGAGAAAAAGACAAGACGTCCTATTGGGCTAGTATCCACAAGAAAAGGGAAGCTTCCAGGAAGGTTTCATCCAAGCCATGTAAGTGAGGTGATGTGGCTAGGGGATGTCCAGACATGTGGGTGAAGTGAGAGCCAGGGATGCATAGTGTTATCTGTGGGTGCCTTTGTAGAAGGCGAGTTGTACCTGTCATGGATGCAAATTTTTCCAAGCCCGTTCTTGCCTTTATTCTTTCCTTTATTTCCTTTTTCTTCTTCTTTTTCTTTTTTATTCAAGGGCTAATTAGAGGACACTGCCTTGGCATGGTGACCAGAGCTGACAGTGTTACCCACAAGTACTTTCAAAGAGATGAGAAGGCTGGCTTGTGATGAGACCCCCTTTCCCTCGGCCATGCAACCAAAGGTCACTGCCCTGGCGTGGTAACCAGATGGTGGCAATGTCATACTATTAGGTACCCATGAACCTAATAGGTTGGCTCGTGATGAGACCCCCTATCCTCTTGACTAGGTCTTGTTTGTTATTTTCTGGGTATCTCTTGTTTCTTATTGAGAGGCTTTTTATTGCCTTCTCGGGGATCCCTGGGCGAAGCATCTCGAGGTCTTATTTCTAGGCTTTTATCTTTTACCAACTGCTTTTACCTTCTGGGCGTTTAGCCCCTTCTTCCCACGAGATAAAGTGCAATCCTACAAACAGGTCAACCCAATGCCCAGACAAGGGGAATGGGATAAGTGAGCGGGAGACAAGGTGAAATAGTGGTGCTATGATGGGAGCGGACGATGGCTTTTCAAAAATTCCCCAGTGGCAAACCAAAACCTATGGGCACAGGCTTGCTAGGGCACCTTGTCAATCTCCCCAATCATGGTCAAGTGGGTTAATGTAAGATCCAAGCAGTTGTTAGAGGTAAAAGGGAATCAGATGCATATATTTAAAGGTTTCAATGATCAAAAGTGACACATACCATGATACCTGGACCAATTACCTCATGGAGAAAGAACCTCTTCTAATACAGGACCAAGCCGATGGTGATGGATGCTGCTGCTGCTGACAAGATAAAGCTGATGGAAGAAGAAAAGGATAGGCCCTCTAGGGCCATGCTCAGGTCAATCCTGCTCTCGGTACTCCATGTCTAGGACCTGTGGGCCTCGAGACATGATCTCCTGGTTATCCCTAAAAATCAGGGATAACAATGCTCATAAGGAAGTCCTTTAGTGGTGCATGTGACTTCAATACATAGGATGCATGATCAACACTTAGGTTAGGCAAGTGACCCCATAGCCCTAGCAAGTTAGGCACTAGTCAATTCTTTGATTTCCTCATCCAAACACTTTAATTTTTTCCTTTCATTTTATTTTTTCAAGCAATCTAAGATAACTTATTCTATCTTTAGATCTAGATTGTATTTCAAGTCTTTTGAACTGAAATGTTTGAATCTAGTGTAGACTTGAAATATTTATGTAAATTGTTTTCCTTACAAGGTTACATCTGCTAACGGTTTGCATTTCCTTGTTAGTTTTTTTATCTTTAAACAAGCATAAACCAATCAGAATGACTTGGATCTATGGCTTAAAGGTTGAAATTCTGATAGATGTAAGTGAGAGTAAATGAATAGACTTAACTATGCCTAAGCTAGTTAAGGATTCCTTTAGGTCTATTTCATTATCTTAATGCTGGAATTTTAAATGATTAAGAACTATGACATGCTGTTTTCAATGATTTAGTCACTCTTTTGCACCTAAATGATGATTGATATTTAAGGGTTTTAATTTGTTGCAAGATTCTTTGGGTGAAAGACCTCATATGATATCGGTGCCTTATATCTTGAGTATTTTACTATTCTCATATCCTATTTTCAATCAATGCATAAAAACCATCAACGATTTGCTTCCAAGGTTACGACTTTGAGTGCTATCTTACACACTGGAAATTTCACTGTTTAATGGTTATATTGGCATATTAACTTTACTCGTGCTTTAATTTTCCATGGTATGTCAAAAAAATCTTAAATGTGCTTGACGACTTGCACTTTTCTTACAATTTATTTTGCTGAAGTGTATTGATTCTGAGGGTTTTCCCTCGATCGTTTACGAAATCTGTGGTCGCAATATCAAATCAGCGTTCAAGGTTACTCAATGTCTTATTTCTGTTATATTCCATTTGCTGGTGTATCAGATTTTGGACTCATGTGGAGCTAAATTATCTTCCTTTCATTTTGAGTATCAGTTGCTGTTACACATCTGCTGAAATAGAGGTTAACTTAACAGAGTTTCATGAAGCCTTCTATGCTACAATACACTGCATTCAAACACTGATTAAGTAATGACCACATGGTTTAATTTCTGAAGTGGAACTTACATTTGCAAAAGTATGAAATAAATCATTGTAAGTTACACACTCTG
Source organism: Picea mariana (assembly GCA_032191745.1). Taxonomy (NCBI): domain Eukaryota; kingdom Viridiplantae; phylum Streptophyta; class Pinopsida; order Pinales; family Pinaceae; genus Picea; species Picea mariana. The sequence continues at coordinate 3,511 of JASDQU010411596.1, read as the reverse complement.
GGCATTAATTTAAGTAAGTTCACCTTCACAGTCTTCACTTCCAGCATACTGTTTTCGAGTATATGATATGGTTACTTGGGCACATTAAAACTGTTATGGTGAAACCCTAAAATGAAATGAATCTGGAATTTACAGTTTAACATTCATAATTGTTTTAAGAGCAGACCTTTCGTTGGTTGATCTACTTGGCTGGAAACTTATACTTTAAAGACCTAATGCTTGGACATAAGCATGCTGCACATTACTAAATGTGAATGACAATGTCCAATCTCATGAAGCTGGTCTGTATGAATCTCTGAGCATATCGCATTTTGAAAGTAATTTCACAATCTTCTCTTGGTCAAATAAAATATGGTGACAGCTTTCATGTGTTAACCGAGATATGCAAATTCTGAAGAATTGGTATTTAAAAGCAAATATGTGCTGACATTAAACGAATCAGCCATCATATGGGCATTTGTCACATTTCATCCAGCACTCTAATACAAGTAAATGTTAATGGTAATTCACTTGGTAACTTGTATTAGTTTCTTGTTGATCAAACAAACACTTGGCATGATTCAACTCTCACATCTTGAGGCTAATCTGACTATTTGGTTGATAATTCATAATCAGTCTAAGCTAATTGTATTGCCACTCCTACACAATTTAGCTAAAATTGACCTTAGGGATTCCACCCTAGACTAGGATACCTCTTTTCTGTCATCTGAAGTGTGGAACAAGGCCACCGAAGTGACAGTGGGTGGTTTGCCTGAGAGTTCCCTCTAGGCTCTTCCGTCGAGGTTAAAACTTTAAGCAGTGTTTCCCGCTCGAGGGAAACTACTTCCAGACCACCCTCTCAAGAGTGCATTGATGCTGCTTAGATGAGCTCTCCTGCTCATATCTACCGGTTCAAGCCTGATCTTCCAGTTCTTCTAGCACTACATCATCCATGAGTTCTTTCAAATAACTCTACCATGGTATATCAGCTCCTATTCTCTACACCCCAAATGATATGTGCTTGCGCAAATGGTGCTTCATGCTTCATCTTTTTCAATCGATGTGCTATGATTTCATGTGTGGGTTTCTTATCTAGAAGTGGTGTGATGGTTTCTAACCTTGTCATGAAAGTAATAAATGTTGGCTACATCTTATAACACTTCTTAACGCTAATAATTTTATTATTGTCTCGTTTTACCATGGGGGGACATAATTGCCCTTAGATAAGTGTTGTCTTGACTTAGGACTAATTGTAGTACTGGTGATCTAGTTGAGTAGCGTATCCATATCCTAACCACATTTAACACTTTCCATCATTTCCCTTTCACTACCATCATGTTCATAAAAAACACTATCCCTGCGTATGTTTGACTTATCAAATTTCATCCAACAAGGTCTACATGAAGAAAAATGTAAGCCAAAAAGGCTAGATGTTAAGAGCAATAATTTTTAAAATAAAAAAACTAAAGAAGCTAGAGCTATGCCTCCTTTTACCCCCCATGCCTAGGGGTAACTAGAGGAGATCATGTCTCATGGCCCGCAATGAAGACAGCGATTCCAACCATGATGATGATCAGCATGTTCACAGATAGCAGCCCAGTAGCCCCCCTTAGATTGTCTCTTCTACTTCAGATCAGCCAAGCTCATCACATCCAGTAAACGCGGTGTATGGGAGATGGTAAGCCAACATCACCATGAGGTATGTTAGTCCTTCTTTCATGCGAAGTGTTGTGCTTAATATACTAGGCCTGTGAATGAGGATCATTGGTTGAAGTTGGATAATGTATCACTAGCTCAAGAAGTTATGTTTGTTTCCTTGTTTCACCTTGGTGGCCAACATTTGTGCCCTAGTCCCGTGTTGTCACCGCCCAGGGAAAACGGGTACTATTGGGGGGCCCTCACAAGGGTAACATTCTGTTTCCCCACCATACTTAACACTTTCCATCCCGGAGCCTGTCACAGTGCACTAGACTTTGGTAATGAGTCAAGGTCCATTCTCTCATGAGAAGAGGGGCTAAAGGCCCAAAGGTTGATTGTAGTAGCTAGCAAATGAAGAATAAAGAAAGAATAATGCTAAAGAAAGAGAGAAAGAATAGCAAAGGACTCTCAAAATCTAGTCCAAACTTGAGCTCTACCCTTTCTGCGTTCGCCCCAGTACAAAAACAATGATGCTATAGCTTGAAACCTTATAAAGGGGACTTGCCAATATGATAAGAGGACGGTAAAAAGGAAAATTAAGGAGTTTGGAAAAACATGGCACTTAGGAAGTGGTAACTCAAGAGCAAGTGCACCCTCCACAAAGGCGCTCATAGAAATGGACTCAATGACACCATAAGCCATGAAGTAAGCCCAAACACGTACCACTATCACACTTACTCTTGAATGGTGCTTACCTTTCACTGCTTTCCCCGGGACATATCCCTCTCCTTGAGTCTTTTCTTTTGTTAAGTTTTTAGTGTTGTTATTAGGTTATTTCCAAATTACATGAGCATTCAATGCATCTCCAAAACAACAACATAAAGAGGATAACTGAAAGATGTTAATGTTTATGCCATTATTATAGTTCTTTGCATTTCATTAGATAAGAGCATAATAAGAACAAGATCACTGAGAAATACACATTCACAAGAGACACAACATTTATCCTGGGAAACCCTCTAGGGGAAGAAAACCCAGCAAAAACTTCCTTATCATAAATAGCTTATCCAATGTTCAAGAGATAACTCAAACCAATATAGATAGTCCTCCCCAAGAGATGCGCCACTCTTCTTCTCCTCTCTCTGGTAATTGCAGCTTGCCTCATAAGAGAAATGAGCAAGTGAGTTGTGTGTTTGAAGTGAGGCGCTAGCCTCTTATTTATACAAGACTGGCACGTGTGAAAGGTCACAATTGGCAAGGCCGACCTCTCACTCTGGGTGGGTAAACCCACCTTTAATTAATTCTGGGTCTTCCATAATAACTGTTGGGGCGGACTTCTTATTCTGCCCTTTGTAATTGTCCGATGACCAATCCGCAAAAGGGGATTTGGTCCTTATACAATTACCGACATGATTAATCCACAATGGGGATTAATCCAATAACAACAATAATAATAATGACACGATTAATCCGCAATGGGGATTTAATCCAATAATAATAAGAATGCTCTTCGCAGTTACATTATTTCAACACTCCCCCTTAACAAGAAGGGTATTCTTCATCAGCATCAGGCGAGAGAGGTCTGCATCATCAATGGCATCTGGAGGACAGTATCGTCAATATCATCTTGAAACATTGGCTAGCATATTTACGAGTCATCAAAAGTTTTCTTCATCGGCAACATCATCATTCTCGAAAGAATGCTATCATCATCTGCATCAATATGTATCAGTAAAAATGATACCTCATCACAGCACTAGGCTGGCACATCACAGTACTACACTGGCTCAATGTCACAGCTGATAAGCTGGTAGCTCAATGTCAGTCACATCTTGCTTTACGTCTAACAGCTAGGTCAGAAGCAAGTAATATTATCATCTCGCTTTACGTCTAA
>JASDQU010411585.1:0-10462 GCA_032191745.1 Picea mariana | reverse complement strand
TCTGATTATCTTTATGTAAGGGTTTAGTTTTGATGAGAGAACTATTCTTGTAAGAAATTGATCTAAGAGGAAGAGAAGAGGTGGATTCTGAGGATTAGATCACAGGTTGTGGATCTTGGTGCGATCTAGTTCACCTCACAGAGATCCTACCCATCTGAGAATAATTGTAAGCTCGAGGTGTGAGAATTACAGAATTGCCATAATAAGAGAGCCAAAGCCGAATCTTTGTGGACGTAGCCTAGGATGGGGTGAATCACGGTAATACCTGTGTAATGTGATGAATGCATTCATACCTTTGTCATACCTTTATTAGTTAGATGTTGTGTGAAATGAATGAATGAATGAGTTATTATATTGCTGAGTAATTGCTATTGTGTTATCAAGAATAGAGGCCACAAAGTTAAAGTAGTAAACGGAATAATAGTAGGTCGTAATATTAATCGCAATTAGTGGCTTAGAATGCAGATCCTCTATCTCATACTCAATCCTAGGCTGTAAACACTCGAGTATTATAGCCACCCATTTAAATCTATCTCGGGTGAGACTGCGCAATGCATTCTATGTGCTGCGTTGCCTTCTGGTTTACCAGAAGGGCTGATAGTTTTAGGCTTTGTTGGTACCCTTATAGATATGAACCCTGGGTCTACGATACAAGTAGTAGAGAGAAGTCGTTCAAATAAGAAACCAACAGCCTCATTTTTTACATTTCCTTAGAATTAATTTGCAAAACCATGTGAATAAAGCCAAGAATCAAGATGGCCATGAAGAAAAGTAATGAATCACATACATGGCCATATTAGATCCAATGATATCCTAGATTTTCATTTAGACCAAAATCAAGATTACAACAACTGCCTAATGCTTAGAGGTATATTCAACTCGCTGTCATTTCTATGGTAATGAATGTGAGGTGTCAAATATGCACTAGAGAGACTATCCAAGAAAAGCATTGGGTCATAAATCACAGAGTGACATCAAATTGAATAACATAATAGACCTGTGGCTAACAATAGAAAGGTGGACTGCAGATTATTCTCCATCTTTGAAGAAAATCCTTACAATAGGAAATTAGCTTTTTCATATTTGAATTATCTTTTTCATATTTGAATCCTTACAAGAGAGTATGTAATTCATGGAAAATTTTCCATACTTGCAATAGAAGATGAACTCAATAAAGAGGCAACTATCAGAGTTGTTGAGGCTATTGCAACAGTGCAAGAGGATATGAAAGAAAATAAAGATGTTTTTGATCTTACAGAGGTTGACATAAATGTTAAGTCAATAGTAGTTGAATTACAAGCATATGCAAAAGAAGAACCAAATGAAGAAGACAAAGATGATGAAGAAATATTGAAGAATTTGACCAGAGTAACATAGAAGTTGAAGAAGAAGAAAATTTATGCACAATATAAATTTTGGAGCAATAAGAATAAAACGCTTGTAGAGCATAGAGAGTACAAGCTACACCAACATGAAGTAAAGAAGGTAAAACAAGGTTTTTGAGTTGATCTCAAGTGTTTTAAGCCTAGCTAAGACTTAGACCAAAAGGCCATTAGGTTATGAATTTTGTAAGCCTATATAGACATAGTTGATTGTCAAATTGTCATGGTCAGAGTTAGAATTGTTAGCGGTCGTAATTAAGGAGGAGTGTTGAAATATTGTAATTACTCTCATTACCTAATTTTGGAGCATTAGATATTTTTAAATAGTTCTAAGTTTAGAGAGTTGTAGAAGAGTTTCAATTAATTTTAGTTAGTTGAAGAAATCTTTAGAAGAATGAGTTCTATTATTAGTAAACCTATGTGTATTTATATCTTCCTTGAGAAGCAATGAATGCATCAAGAGTTTAGAGCCACACCTCATCTTGTGTTTGGTTTTGTGCATTTCTTCTTGAGTTCATAAAGTTGTAGTTGTTTTTAATTCTCCCCTTCCTCCTTCAAACTAAACAGTAGCATTAACACACCAATATAGTACCATCCCAACCTCCATTCGTGTGTGGATCGATTTACACCAACTATGAGGCATATATTTTACTTAATAAGCAACATAGATGGCATAAACGGAGTTAGGTAGATCTACTTTGTCTTTATAGTAGTGGTGTTGTTCCTCCTATTTCTATCTTCCTCTTGTAGAATAGTGCATTAAAAACCAATCTCATCAAACAAATTTGGGGATATTGCAATAGAGTGGTTAGATCTAGATATAAACATGTGTACTTAAGGAGAAGAAAACGTTTAAAAATGAAATATATTTCCACAAATTTATATGGTGTGACTAGAAGCATTGTATCCTAATTTTAGTTTCTACAACAACAAAAAAGAGCGAAAATAAAAATGGTGATGTTATGGCCATTATATTTGTGTTGTTGAGAGATAGACATAGTGCAAGCACTATGGATTTATGGGTAGAAGCAAGTGGTTTTATAACACATTTTTTTGGTAGGACATTAATGACAACACACATAGGTCGGTAATTCATGGAAATAGATTATGGAATGAAATACATTAACGACGACACATAAAAATCTAATTATAATGAATGAGTCCTCCAAAAAAAATATTAAACCTCAACTCAAATCCAAAATAAGTTTCCAAAGCCAAGTAGGTAATTTTAAATTGACTATTATGGTAATGGATTGCAATAAATGTTGATCCCTCTCGCAATGGCATATATTTAATATGCATATCCCTCCCATAATGGAATACATTTAAGAGGCAGTTAAATATTGATCAAGTCAATTTTGATACAAAGTATTTATATGATAAAACCCATTGTATGAAAACCCATTGATTTACAATGGATGTGAGTTTTTTTTGGGAAACAATGTCAAAAGTATTTATATGATAAACCCATTGAATTACAATGGATGTGATTTTTTTTTGGGAAACAATGCAAATTATTTATATGATAAGACCGATTGAATTACAATGGAATGAGTTTTTTTTTTTTTTCTAGGGAAACAATATGTGTCTCTTGTTTTACCTTTGATTTTCCTTCTTATTATTATTAAAGTTGTCATCACAAACCTAAACCCACATCATTTTCAATCCTATTCTTTGCTCTACTTTTGTACTCTTAAACTAGACCCTAATATTCTCTTTGACGTCAATGTGTCTAGTTTTCACATATAAGATGATTTGATGTATTAAGCATCCAACTTACCTTACCTTTAAATATAATAAGCATGAGAAATAAAAAAGAATTAAAAAGAAATTTTATGTTTTTTAGATTAATTTTAATTTTTTTTTATTTTGAAAAATAAATATTGTATTAATGACAAGTTTGATTTATATTAAGTTTTGTTAACGTATATTTTACAATTTAATTTTGAAGAAATTATAGTGTTTATTTTGTATAAGGTTGGTTTAATTTTAAATTTTATATAAAATTAATAAAATAAGATATTTATTTATCTATTTATGTAAATTGCATTAATTTAAATTTGTTTAAGATAAGTATTTAAGTATTTTAAATTTACATCTTCACGATTAATCTTTTTAAATACTTAATAAATTTGAAATTAAAATGGGTTTATGTTAGTAAATATTATAATCAAGGACATGTTAGTCTAAATACATTTAATCATTCCAATTAAGGAATTTATTATCTCATAAAAAATAAAGTCTCATACATCAACTTATTATTTAGCTAAACTATATTCCTAAATTAAGTTATTATTATATTATTGATATAATAAATTATTGTCTAAATATTCCAAAAGTTTTATTGAAAATTAAGCGGTGTGATGGGTTAATATGAATACACCCATGTTGCTTTGTTATTGGAGCATAGCGATTTTGTTTAGCGGTGTGTTGTTTCAATAGAGCACCGTAAACAGGGCATCTAATGAGACACCTCACTATGTAAGGTGTTTCATTATTTTTCTCGGTGTTGTTCTTTTAGCAACACCGGTGCATTTAGTTAAAATGGATGTACTGCCACGCTAAATTTTACAAAATGTAAGCTTAGTAGGGAGATTTTTTAAATGAAGCATATCAATACTCTAGTCTTACTAGAGCACCAACATGTTGGTTAAGGGTGTGTTGTCTTTTGTAATGATGAGTAACTAGGCATCACAAAAGACACACCGTTATGTTTATTTTTAAAATTATTTGTGGTGGATTTATTTGAATGATACAAGTGCATACGGTTAGAGTATACACATCAGTGTCTATATTTATTGGGCATTAACACATAGGTTGAACCACTTCAGGGTGAGAAGAAGCATTCAAGTGCACCACCCGAAATTGGAAAAGAAAATTGAAAAAACAATTGAATCTCAAGCCAATTTCAAATTTGAATCAGATGAAAATGAAAATAGGAAGATCATAAACAATTTACCTAGATTCTTATGTCCCCAGGAGGTGTGGTTCGACCATTGAGTGGAAATGAAAATTCATTGTAATTTCCAAAATTTGGAAATGTGTGGAATCTACCGCAAACAAGGTGTCCTTGTCCTTGGAAGGTGAGTGAGAACTGGTGTTTTCTTAAGAGTTTGGAAGTACAAGATGAAGTGTAATAATAAAAATCGATTTGGTAATTCATTTTATTTACCCTACCATTGTGTACCTAACAATAGGGGAGACACATCGGGTCATAATGTTAATTGGCACCAAGGTGCTTTATTCAATGCTTATTTTTTTTATTATAACGTGTGACATCGCTTTTGACAAGTTAAGCATTGGGGCATCATTTTTTTGTTTTTTTTTCATCTGAAAAAAGCGTAATTATATTCATCCAAAGAGAACCAAATTACATTCTGTAGGTTTCTTAAGCGCGACCCAAACTTGGGTAGAAAAATCTCATAGGGACACTAAAGCTGGTTGGTAAGCCATAAAGTAAATAAAGAAAGAAGAAACCCCAGATAGTCCAGAAAAATCCGGGTCAAGAGAACCAATGAGATAAGTAAACCCATAAATGCAATCCCAACAAAACCCTAGTGGTTGGATGGACCAGGTCAGAGTGGTAAGAAATCCTCATATCATCACTACCAGATAAAATCAACATCGATGAAGTTGCATGCCCTCTCATAGGACCTCAAATCCCTCACAACACCGCATGCCCAACTGATAGGCCCTCAAAGCTTTGGAACAACCCCTGCTAGATTGGAGGAAAAATAACATCAACAACCGCCAATAGGAGCCAAGTATAAGCATACATCAAACCATGAAAAAACCAAGGAAACCAAATAAAGGAATCGCAAACCAAGAGCTAAGAAAAGCGAAAAGAACCAAGAACCCATAACCCACATGAGAAGAAAAAACAACATAGAGAAACCCCAAGAAACCTAGGCCGAGAGCTAGAACAAAACATAACTCCAAAGAGAACTCTAAAGCGGGACGGACCAGGTTAGAGAGGAATCCAATCCTTTCAAAAAAAAGAGAGGGTCCAAAAAACTCCAAACCCTATCCAAAAAAAGTCTGAATCTTAACTTTCAAACTTTGAAACTAGGGACATGAAGCCCATGGAATGCATCAAAACTTGACACTATGATACTAGAGAGAGAGGTCGGATGGAGAAACAACATACACCTCCAGAATAAAAGAGGAATCCTCTGGCGGAACCCCCGCAGATGCACCCAAATGACTGCAACCCATAACCAATAATGGATCTGCTCCAACAATAGACTCTGCTCACATCACCACCAAAGGGAATGGATCCAGGCATAAGACACGGTCTGAGAAAAACAAAAGAACTAGAGAGAAGAAGATACAATGCTAGAAGAGACTACGAACCACGACCTCCATCCAGAGAAATCCTGATCCGCACACCAGGAACGATTGACAGGAAAATAGAAAGTCTCCCCGCAGGAAAACCATGAAATAATGGCACCATAGCAAGGAGATAACGCCATGGTGTAGTAGTCTGCAGGGCAGAGGAGGTCACTGGAGGATAACTGCGCATAGGAGATAGAGGAGAAAGTGAACGTGAGGGGTTTGCGGACAGGGAAACCCTAGTGGACATACCCTCCAATTGACCGTTCAATCCTTGTAAAATATTTTTCATTGGGGAGTCTTTGTTTATATGCACACTGAGGTGTATTTTATGTTCCTTATAGGTGCACCCATAAAAATGCTTGTGCAAAAACCTTCGACTACCGCCCACCTCTACTATAAATAGAGAAAGGATAAGTTTTTTGAGAAGGTTCCTAAAAACATCCACTACAAGGCACTCTCCTTGTAGTGGATTATTTTGGATTTCTTTATTTTTTGGGGGAAATGACAATGCTAGAAAATGAAAATCAACATTTTTAATCCCCTTCCCAAGCTTGAACTACATGCTAGTACACATAAAACAAATCATATGCATTGCACCCAAAGGAATGCATCAACAAGGGTAAACAATTTCTTCAAGTCAGAAGGATTGAAGTAGTTTTCTTGATCAAGGAGCCAAAGGAGAGAAGTCACCTTCCCAACATAGGAGGGGAATAAGTAAAGGTTCTTTATTGATAGAGGAGGGGAAGGAGATCTCAATATCCAAAAATTGAGAAAATTGGAGACTTTAACACTGCTAGCAAAACACATAATACAAACTTCAGTACTAGTATGGATTCATATGGATTCTTTTTCTCTAGGTCATGTAGAGGAAAAATAATGGGTATTTTACTATTCAACATCCCTTATAAAAGATGATATTTAAAGAGTGCATTATACCGTTATGATTGAAATCTTAAGAAGGTAAAATTAAACAATCAAAAAATTGTAAGCACAATGGATACCTCCCAAACCACAGTGAATACATGGGTACATGATAATCACAGAGTTTCTTTTGAGCCTTAATCTTGGCCTGCTCAAAATCCCTAAATAAAACCAATGGTGTAAGAAAATTTGGTTTCATATCATGCCAATCCCAACAACTACCAAATGAAGGTAATAAAAAAACAACGTAGAATTTAAAATGTCTTAAGTTTTAGATTTTCATACATATTCATTGCATGCCACAATATATAAAAAAATGTCATAAAGAGATGAGAAAGCTTCTAATATGTATCTATCCAATGAATTTTTTTAAGAGAGCTCAACGAACATGGGCACTGGTCTTTAGGAGGCATTAATCTACACTTTAAAATCTCTCCTATTGTTTGGGGTTTATTCAATTTGGAAGGGCTATTGTCCTTCAAATGGTTGCTCATATTTGAGGATATGAAATCAAGGACTCTCTTCATTAATACAAAGATGATTATTATTTATCACACCTGTACAACTTGTCTCGTTGAGTTATGTATGTGAAGGTGGATATTCCAACTGAGGATTTACACATTGCAATGAATATCACATAGGCTATCTCTCACAAATCATATTTAGAGAGATGGATCCCCAACTCCCCAAATGGGCACTCTTGATGTTTTTCCATATTTGAATTGGTTCCCCCAAAACCATTGTATTGAACAACTACATGAGCCATCAAAGAGATGGAGCTTTCCTTGTATAACCAAATGGCCCTTTGTTTAAAGAACACTTTGAAACTCAAATGGGCCTCTTCTTGTGTGTTTCATTTTTTAAAGATAGATCTAAGTGTACCTAATATGGGTATTGGAAAATAGCTATTCCTAAAAACAATCTAAACAATATGAATGGCCTCTATGTTTAGTTAACCCTAAACTAATTCATCTACCTTAAACTACTTTAATAATAAGATATATTGGCATTGAAATGGTCAACTACAGTCTCAATGAAGTGGGACTTGGGTTTTTCATAAACTTATACTTGTTAGGAACTTGCTTTCTAAAACTAAATCTAGTCTAGTCTAGAAACACAAACACAATGTCCAGTAGGAATTTAAAAAAACAATATATAAGGCATTAAATCATAGGACATGGTATATATATAGAATGTTCTTATTATACAACATCGTTATGATGATTAATTGTTATGATGATTAATCTTGTCTTGTTGTGGATATTTATTATATTGATACTATTAGTGGTTCAATCCTTTCAACATTGAGGCTTAATCTAAGTGAAGCTGTAAAATACACAAATCTTTGGAATGGTTGGGAGTGAACAAATTCTAGTAGCGGGAGCATTGTTCACTATAGGTTGTGCTATCATATCTAGTGGAAAAACTAAAAGTAATAAAGGATGTCTTCTTACTTTCCAAATAAAATCCATACATAGATATAGTAGTGCTATGGTGTGCTTAAGTTCAACAAGGAGTTCAATTGTAAAACAAGTTTCTCCATTCCATGATGGGATGAGTTATAATCTAGGATATGAAATTTATATTTATGGAGGTGGCTAGAGGGACAAATAAATGTGTGATATTGTTAATATAAAGAAGGTGGAAAATGATGTTTCTAATAGTTTGTTTTGATTTAGGTTTTCAACATATGCTCCTTAATGACTAAAATGCTTATGGTTTTAAAGACAAGCTTCATAATCACATGCATCATTGTTGATTTGAATATGATTTATGTTGTGGATTGCATAGATGACATACTTTTCAGAATACCACTTGAAATGGTTGGAAAAATTGTATTTTTATCCAATTCAACATCTAATGGTTGATTGTGTCCTCGGGGCTTGGACATTGTCTTTTGTTTAAAATTACTTTAACCACATTGGAAAGTTTTGTTCTCTCTCCTGTCTAGATTTAATTGGAGGAAAATGCAAGTCTTGAATGCACTTTGATCCTCAATTGTTGGTACCATATGGGTGAAGCAATCACAAAGATCTGAAAGGGATCATTTTCAAACATTGTTTCAATGGATGATGGGTTGAAGGCTTATTGTGGAAATGCCAGTTAAATGGTTTAGATACTACAATTGTACCTAGTACACTCTTTTTACATGTGTAAATTAACAATTTTTACAATCAATCACAAACATTTTCACACTCCTTGAACATGTGGAAATTAACAATATTTACAATCAATCACAAATATTTTCTAGCATGGACGTGTACATTCTCATCTTTATCCATATCAAGTACATATTTTCTAAATAAAATCTTACCTTAGGTTTATTTAGTTCAACAATATGTACACTTGAAGCATCAAAGTACCTACATAAACATAATATCTTGGTGATGCCAATACTATAAATTTTATAGAGATTTTTTTATATATATAGTAGTTATACATCCCGTTGGTAAGGAAAACAATAGATATAATTAGAATTAGAAACGGGTCTCTCACATGCTTGATATTATGCCTAATCTTACACTTTCCAAAACAAAGTGCATAAAACAAAATAAAAAAAATAATATGGTTTAAGTACTCGTTGTCATTGTTTTTTGTCACACCAATATCCTTCAACATAGTATATTGGTGGATTTTGAGTTGGAAAAATTCAAATATAAAAAAATTAACCGTTTATTATCAAACTCCCACAACAAAATCCTCTCTTCAACATAAATTTTGCTATAATGATCTAATAAATACATACTTGGAAATTCAAATTAAGCAAATTCGAGTAAACCCCCTCTATGGAAAACCCTTTAACCATATCATTATGAAGTTAAATGGTTCATCTTTGAAATCCCATATATTTAATGCTCCTTATCTAGGGGTATAAATCCTTATGAATTTTCAAAGAAACCTAGATTTAAAGAAAACCTCTGTAACATCCCACTCTGGCGCACTGAGCGAACTTATAGTTTGAGGACACTTGCTCGCAAGTGATCCAGTTTATTATGCTATTAAAACTTTTGATTTTGATTATGAGGCATTATGGGATGATGACATGTTGTTTTACCGCCTCGACATAGACAGGTGCTATTGACTCGGTTTTACTGAGTGTGTAGGATTTTGGACCTCGAGGATGCAGAGGCATCGATGGAACTCCCTAGACTCTGGATCGAGTTAGGGAGTGTACCATTGGGGTTTGATTGTTTTACTGTGATATTAGTGCTTCTGATTAGATGATATGATATAGATATGTTCTGACATGATTTTTTGATGATGCAGGTTGATGATAGCTTGCTGACTAGACTCACATGTGGAGTAAAGGGGTCACGCATGACTACCAAAGATGCTGAGGGAGAGGTGTGGACATCAGCCCTGCCATAACCTACTAGCACTCCTGCCGTGACTCAAATTGTAGGTTAACGTTTACCTAGTTCGAGAGGACCCACGATGCTGTGAGGGCAGACTGCGATAGTCGCTCACGATGATTCTAAGGGGTGCGTAATAAGGCAGGGGCCTTATTCCTTAGAGGCCCTTAGTCTCCCACAAGTTCACCTAGTGGAGTATTGACTCCAGGGGTTTTTGATGTCTACCAAGTCAGTCAAGAGGCGAGTGACACCCTTGGAGCACGTGGTGCATCCTGAAGGGCACGTCGCGCAAGAAAAATGGAAAGAGGTGAGTGGCACCTTTGGAGTACGTAGGGCATCCTGAAGGATATGTCGCGCAAGGGAACAGATGAGGCGAGTGGCACCCTTGGAGCACCTAGTGAGTCTTGAAGGGCACGTCGCGTTGTTTTGATAAATGAATGAACCTAGACGACCTTAGGATGAACAATGTGA
>JASDQU010411580.1:0-10462 GCA_032191745.1 Picea mariana | reverse complement strand
GGAATAATAAGTCAAATGTAAGAAGACCTAATAGAATCTTCTGCTTCTAGAATATCCTCCTCTAGATTCTTCATTTGGTAGTAGATTTAGTATAAATAGAAGTTGAGGGCATGAGACTTTTTGTCTTGAGAATTATTGTAATAGAGTGCTTCTTTACTGGAGGTTTCCCCCTTGAAGAGGCAAGTGAACATTGTTTCCTATCAATAAAGGTATTATTTTGGTGTTGTGGTTTCATCTATTATGTTGTTCCCATGTTATTCCTTGCAATATTTCTATTCCCACCTATTATAATAGATATAGTACCTTATATAAAATCTATTGGTACATTCTCTAATATTGTTGTCACACAGTTTGAACAAAGTTTTATTGTTGCATTAACCTATGGTTACACTTGTTGAATGTTGACATTACTCTATGATATAAATGGGCTTGTTTACATTCCAAGTTTGTTTTAAAAACAATAGCACATATTTTCCCTCTTTTCATTGGTTAGGGTAACTCATTTGATCCACATTTTAATATTTCCATTGTGGTTTTAACGTTGCTTGGAGAACCAGGTTCATTCTTTTATTTTTACATTCAAATATTAATATCAAAGATACTTTATGTTTTTTATACTGCATTACAATATTACAGTTAGCCTTGACACATTACGATTTTTTCTTCTATATAAATAATTTTGGCATTGAATTCAATATAATAAGAATTTAATTATTATTGTTGTTTTTTCTTACAATTAGAGAACATCAGATTTAGAACTTTTTTAGTATTATGCAGGTTATAGGGATTTTTTTATAATGGATAATTCAAAAATACCAAATACAAATATGTTCCTAATCGAAGAGGTTGACCTAGGGAAAATGATGTTTTTGATGTTCTAAATTTTGGACCACATAACATAGTCCTTCAGTTCACCCTAGTTGGAGGGAAAAAAAATATTTCACCCAAATCAAAGGGAAAACAATAGATTCTTTTCATCCATCGATTCTTGTTGATCAACATGGCCAACAAAATATTGGTGTTTCTTTAGAATTAGTATCTCCTATACAGTTATATGTTTATTCATGGTCTTTTAATGTACAAGAGGAAATTGAACATGGTAGAAGGGAAGTGGCTCATTGTTCAAGAAAAAATATATTAGATCTCAAGAAGAGGTCTGGATGGTTTAACCAAAGAGTTAAAGAGGAAAAACATAAATGGAGGTATCTTGGTAGTTGGTACTCTAGTAAACCAATTGAAAATGTGGAAGAATGTGACATTATTGGTGCAATTGGAAACTACCTAAGTAGCCACTTTGTTGCAAGTTCTAAAGTTTGAAGATCTAATGGAGTATCTAGATGGAGTTCTTCAAAATATTCGTTTAGTTGTTGTGGATTATATTCATAAGAACTTCACTCCTAGGAACATGGATTCAATTTTTATTGAATCAAGTATAACTCATAAAGAATTACAATGTCTAAAGCACATTGACAATCATAGTTTATTTAAGGGAGTCAATGCAACATTAATTTTTGAGGAAATGAAAATATGGGGAAATGAATTTACCTTTGGTTTTATGGTTTTACCTTGGGAGTTATGGTACAAAAGGTAGAGGCATATGCTTCCTATATGGTTTAATCATGTGAGAAGAGATCCGGTGAAATGGTTGAAGATGTGACTTTTAAGATTGGTATTGATTCTTGTTTCCATTATGATAGAGGTGGACAAGTATCCGAGATATCACTTGAACTTATATAGGATAATGGTTTAATGTATTGTATAAGCATTGGAAAATGGGATGGAAAATAGGAATACACACAGGTTTTGGCACATGCTACTGATCTAGGAAATGAGAACAACCTAATGAAACAAATAAAATGGTTTGTCAAAATGGCATTACAATGAGAGATGGTAGAGAAATGAATGTAAAATTGTTTGAGTTCCATGATCTTGTTGCAACTTGCAAGTTGGTATGTCATGGAAAAGTGTCACTGATGAGGAATAATTTGTTTCCATGGTGCACGTGTTTAGAAAGACATAAACATGTGGTTGCATAGGAACATTCTATTCAAGAAGGGGATACAATCAATTCAGTTGAAAAATTGCATTCAATGTCTTCAAACTTTGTTTTGGTAAGTTTTATTAATTAAATCAGTGTATCAATTTTTTTGTTCTTAGTAATTATATGTCGATTCTTATGTAATTTTACATCTCAAGAATTGAACCCTACATTAGATTCAAGTAAAGGATGGTTGAACCAAGATGATATTTCCATCATTGATGTAGAGCCATCTTTACATGGTAGTTCATTGATTATTATTAAGAACTATCCCATGGATCGGTTAAATGATGACAAGGTACGTGTTTTTCCTCTTAATGTTCGTTTAAAATAGAATTCATTGTTTTGCTAATATATACATTAAATTTTTGGAAATTATAGTTGGCACCTAGATCAATGCCCAATTTCGCATATTGCACTCGTCATGCTAGAATTCGAACATTTTTTAAAATGTTTAGTGAGGTTCAGAGAATAGCACAAGAGTTTGACCAGAAAAATCCAACTAAGGGGCTTGATAAATCAAAGTTCATTCAACTTTGGGACGAGCTAGAAATAATTGGAGTTGCATGTAATATTGGAGAATCAATTCATCATAAAATCAATGAGTACATGGATCTAAACTATGGGAAATATGATGGAGCAATGTCAGGGAAAGTACTCAGTCAAAATGATGGAATTTTGAAGGTATAATAGTTTTTTTAAACATACGTATTTATTCATGGTTTTAAAATTTGTTTGAAGTAATAGTCATCTTACATTTTAGGTTATTAAAGATCTACCAGATGAAGAAAAATACAAAAAAATGGTGAGAATGTGGGGGGATTACAAAGAATTCCACACTTTGCAATTGCAAGGGTATATAGGAAGTGATGCCTCTATGTATGAGGAGAGGTACAATTATCTTTCATGTAGTATTAGTGAAATTAAATCATGTATTTAGTAGGTGGTTTCTAATTTTTATTCAACATGTGGAGAATTCGTTGCAGGATCATACAACTTGCAAGTGAGTGGCTTTGGTTGTGTTCCTCTTCTTTAGGAGATGATATGGTTCCTTACGTGCATATTCCAGGGGCACATTCTCTTCACATGACTAAGGCTTTCCATCCTCATACCTTGGGTCATTTAAAAAATGAGGTAATGGAGCGTAAACACAGGGAGATGAAAAATTTGAATACCAATCAAGGAGAAGAAAGAGGTTGGATTGGTATGGATTATCAGAACACATTTGACCATGATAAAAAAATTCTTGTTAATTAGACGAGGGAACAATTTTTTAAGCTAGTGATGAGATCATAAGGTATCTTACAAAAAAAAAAAAAAAGCAAATAAAATGAGTCCCTCCAATTATTAAAAACCAACTTCGTCTTGAATATGAAAAGTGTTTGACTACAATTGATATGGATACCGCAACAAAGTTGGCCTCTCATTTCTCTGATGTCACTCCTCATCAAGTAAAACAATTGTTTAACTCATGGCCAAAAAATATCTAAAATATCAATAACTACACAGCCATATGTAAGTCACTTTTACGCATAAATGTTATTCATTTGATTTCCATTTTAGATCTTAAGCAATTTCAATTTTTTCCTTTTCATGTTCATGCTTGTAGAGTAAATTTCTTGCACGTTCTTGAACGTTCAAGGCCAATAAGAAAATATGGCGAAGAGGCCTACATTGAATCACATTGATACGGAAGTTCCTATAATAAGGGAAAAATAGTTCAAGCGCCATTGCTTTCCCCTTCACCAAGAACTAATACTGAGACACACCAAAATGTTGTTTCATCTACTTTTGAGTTTTTCCAAACCATCTACTAGAAATTTACATGGTACTTATCGACATTAAGTATTTAATATCAATATTGTTTGTTTTATGCATCTTAACTTAATTATTTTTCTATTACAAAAAAAATTCATCAACAAAATATTTATTGGAAATGAAATGATCAAGGGAAAAGCAATGATACACCTGAAACATAGAATGTACTTATTTCAAATAACCCATCGAAAGAACCAACACAAAGTAAAAGAATTGCTACTATGATAAGGAGACAAAGAAAAAAGAAAAAATGTGAGAACCAGTCTTCAATGGCATATGTTCAATGGGATTGATGGAACAATGTGTTATTTTTTGTTGGGTTGTTATATTCTTTGCATTGAAATTATAGTCGAGGTGGATCAACTAATGATCAAATTCGAGGTGGATCTACTGACGATCGAAGCCGAGGTGGATCGATAATAGGTCGAGGGTCGAGGTAGATCGAAAACAAGTTGAAGGTCGAGGTTAGTCGAATGGATAAAGTCGAAGTCAAAGGTCGAGGAAATTCGACATGGTAAAGGCATTGAAATAAAGTCAAAGAGGTCAACCAACAAGAGTTCGACGGGCAGGCATGTGGCGACCAAATAAAGGTTGGATGGTATTAGAATGGTAATCTGACTTGGAGTCATTTGTAACAGAATCCTGAGATTTGTGGGATTTGTAGCCAATGATATGCATGGATCTGTAACCATTTTTGGGCACAAAGTATTTAGGGTTTTACCTATTTCAAATCCTATAAAGAGGCATGCCGTAAGGTCGTAAAGGCTAATCCTAAATCTTTACATGATGAATGGTTAATCACCAAGATTCTATAATTTAGAGGTTGTTGTTCATGCAAATGTAAGCCGGATTAGCTACAAGGTTTTTCTTGTGTAAGAAAGAGGGTATGACATCGATTGTGTCTTAGGTGTGGACTAAGTTTAGACATGCAACCTTTTATTCATATTGAATAAGACAACAAGAGAGAAGAACGCTCGAGTGTTGGTTTTCTAGGTTTGGGTTTCTAGGGTAAAATATTTATGTACTGTGTGATTTCTTTGTCATTTATGTTATTGATTAAATTATTATTATCTTATGCTAGTTTTAGTG
The DNA here is from genome assembly GCA_032191745.1 of Picea mariana. NCBI lineage: Eukaryota > Viridiplantae > Streptophyta > Pinopsida > Pinales > Pinaceae > Picea > Picea mariana. Next base: position 5,517 of record JASDQU010411580.1, on the reverse strand, counting down.
TGGAAGTGTATCACATTTCCTAACAAGTGGTATCAGAGTGAAGTTAAGGTATGGAAGGTTGTATCAAAGTTGTTTTATGCTTTGACGTGTGTATCAGATCTTGATTTACCAATATTGAATCTGAGAGCTAAACCTTAGGTATAGTAAGAGTTGTAAGTCATAAATTGTGTCAAATATCATATTAAAGAATGGCGAGAAGTTCAATAATAGAGATAGAAAAATTCAATGGCCAGAATTTTGAGCTTTGGAAGATTAAAATGGAAGATCTTCTTGTAGATCGAGAAAAATGGACAACAATCTGTCCAGGTACTCGGTCAGAAAGCATGCCGACAAAAGAATGATAGAAACTCGAAAGAAGAGCAAGAAGTATGATTCGGATTTGTCTTGTAGATTCAGTATTGTTGAATATATCAGGTGAATATCCAACTAAGAAACTGTGGGACAAGTTGGGAAGCTTATAGCTATCGAAATCTCTGGTAAATAAGTTGTTTCTCACAAAGAAATTATATCTTATGGGAATGAGTGATGGAAGTTCGATGAATGAGCAATTAAATGCGTTTAATACCATTTTAAGCTAGTTATTGTCTATGGATATTAAAATCACTAAGGAGGAGAAGTGTATAATTATATTATGTTCTTTTCCAGACTCCCGGGATAGCTTAGTCATGGCTATAGGTAGTAATACAACCACAATAGAGATAAAAGGTGTGGTTGCTTCTCTATTGTTAGAAGAAATGAGAAGAAAGAACATGGAAGGATCTACCAAAGATGCTTTAGTGGTGAGAGGTCGACCGATTCAAAGAGATAAAGGAAAAATATTCAGTAGAAATTCTATGTTGAAGGCTAGATCTAAATCCCTAGTTTTTTCGACAATAAGATGTTTGAAATGCAGTAAAGTTGGGCATTACAAAAAGGACTATAAGTCGAGGGTGATGGAAGTCAATACGAGATATGAAGAGAAGCAGTTGACTAAGAGAAAGACAACACCGAATAAGGGAGGTGATGTGTACTTGGCTCCAACCAGTACACAATCAGATCAAGGTGTTTGGTTGATCGAATCAAGAGAATCCTATCATATGACATCACATAGAGAATGTTTTTTCGAGTATGAACGATATGATGGAGGTGATGTGTTCTTGGGGGACGACTCGATAACCAAAATTTTCGGACAACGAAGATTTTGACTGATACTGCATGATGGGAGGAAAACAACCCTTCCAGGTGTGCTACACATTCCATGTATCTAAAGAAACCTAATATCTTTCAGCAAGATGAGTGATGCTAGAGTGCACACTCTGTTTCAGAAGGATTGGTGCAAGATTGTCGAAGGTGTGATGTTTTTAATGAAAGGAGTTTGGATTGGAACCCTATACAAGTTGTTAGGGAATGTCAACTTGACTAGATGAAACAAAATTGTTGCTCCTAAAGTCGACTCAACTTCGACTCAACTCAACCCAACTTTGGTTGATTTGGTATAAACCGAATATACAAGAGATGATAAAGTCGACCCGACCATGCTATGGCATGAGAGGATTGGACACATTAGAGAAAAAGGAATTTGAGCTATGCACAACAAAGGTATGGTCGAATTTGTTCCTGAATGTGGTTTAGAAGTTGACTTTTGTGAACATTGAATATATGGAAAACAAAGTCAGGTGAGGTTCCCATATGGAGCAACAAGGGGAAATTGGATTCTAGAATTGGTGCATAGTGATGTGTTTGGCCTGATTACAGTTCCTTCACTTGGTGGATCCCTCTATTATGTCTCATTCATAGATGGTTTTTCCAGGAATACATGGATATATTTCCCGAGGAATAAATCAAAGGTTTTCGATAAATTTAAAGAGTTTAAAGTTCTTGTAGAAAACCATAAATATAAGAAGATTAAGGTGTTGAGAACTGACAATGGTGGTGAATTCCATGGAAAATAATTTGATCACTTCTACAAGCAATGTGGCATAGTACGCCAAAATGCCACACCATATACCCCACAAAAAAATGGAGTTTTTGAGAGAATGAACAGAATGTCAATGGATAAGTCAAGGAACATGCTCAGTGTTGATGGGCTCGCACAAGAATTCTAGGTAGAGGCATTCAACAATGCAAGATATCTGGTGAATATATCTCCTTCATTAGCACTAGTCAACACATCTCCACATGAGGAATGGTTGGGTAAGAAGAATTTGGTTGCACATCTCAAAGTATTTGGTTGTGATACATTTGCGCATGTTCCCAAGGAAAAGTGGAGCAAGCTAGACAAGAAGGAAGTGAAATGTTTTTTCATTGGATACAAAGAAGGAATAAAAGGATATAAGCTCTGGGATCTTGCATCAAGGAGAACAATGTATATTCAAGATGTGGTCTTCATAGAAGTTAGAGGTAAGTCTGATCCTGAGGAAATTGTTTAAGTCAAGAATACTCCTGAGATGGTGCGATTTGAATTGAGGAAGGAAGAAGATGATTCAGATGAGTTGAATGAATCATAGGAAGAGGTGGAACAACATACTTCGGTGGTAAGGAGGTCAAAAATAGTAATAAAAACAGTTGAAAGGTATAGTCCACATAAATTCCATTCCTCATTCATGTTAATTTCCATCGATGATGATCCCAAGTCGACCAATGAGGTAGTCGACTCGGTAGAGGGTAAACTCTGGAAGGACGCCATGGTTGAAGAGATATAATCCTTGCACAAGAATGAGACATGGAATTTAGTCAAGTTACCAAGTGGAATAAATCCCATTGGTAGAAAATGGGCATTATAGAAGAATATGAATGCTTCATGACAAGTTGAGAAGTTCAAAGTTGGACTGATAGCGAGAGGATATTCCCAAGTCAAGGGAGTTGACTTTGTTACACGTCAAAATTACTCAACTGGATAAGTGTCGCATATTCCTCTCAATTGTCGTAAGTGTCTCATCTTCCTTACAACTTTCTCAAGTGTTGCAAGTTGTTCACAAGTGTCGAAGACATCATTCAAGCACACTGTCATAATGACGACACTAAGGAGGCACTTAAAATATCTTATGTACTTGGTTTGGAGCAGGAGAACTGGTTAACGGAAGTCAAGGGACTCTTGACGCCTGAAAAGAGCTCTGAATCAAAGGTTTTGAGGGTGAGCGCTCCCCTATATCAGCCTTAGGAGCATTATAATGCTCTCCTGCCTTTCTGAAGGAGCGCTACTCACTTTTGGAGTGCTGGCGCTTCCCTTAAGCTTCTCAGGGAGCACTACAATGCTCTGATACCCCTTTGGGAGGAGCACTGCCTAATCTGAGGTAGTAGTTGGCCCGTTGAGGAGAATAAGGGGAGGATATTTAAAGATTAGAAGGAAGTTGCATTCAAATTCTTGGTTTCATCAGGAGGTCCCTGATCTAAGGAGGAGGTTCCCCAACTTGTTCTAAAGATAACTCAAGAGGTTAAGCTCCTCTTAACCTATATAAGAAAGCTCTATGATGGTGGAAAGGAGGGAATAATTGCTAGCATGAAACCTATGATCTCATAGGAAACACACAATCAGACAAAGGAGGGTGATTAGTGAAGCTGTTGTTATCCAGGTTGTGGATCTTTCAAGCAAGGGTTAGACGAAGAGGACTTGACGAAGCTGTCGCATTCGCATCTACGATTCTAAGAACGGCTATCGTTATTCTCATTAATATGACACGCTTGGCCTGTTTCTTTCTAGTTTGTGTCTGATGTTACATGAAATTATCATTGATAGATAGATCTATTTTCAAGTTAATATCAATAGAGTAGGAAGTGGTCATATCTTTTTTGTCCACAGGATTCAACAAGGAGCAAAGGATCAGAGCACAACTCGGAGCGTGCAGGGACAAACGTCGATAAAGGGGTACTTTTGTTCTCCTTCCTTGTCATGTGTTAGTTTGGATAGATTTGAAAGGAAGTCAGTGTCCACGTTAATCATTTTCTGTCTTAGAGTTAGGGTCAAGCTCTTAGAGGCGATCTACCTATCTGCGGGGAGATTTTCCTACAACAGAAACTGGCGACTCCACTAGGGAGATAGCCTCAAATCAAAATTTCTTATTTCGATTTCTCCTTATTGACCTTGTTCTACCCCTTGATTGTTTCAGACCTGGTTCACTCCTCTTTTGATTGGTTTCATGAGCTGATTGGCTCGCTACCCCATCATACTCAGCATAGTTGTCGAGTTTGAAATGCAATTTTTGGAATTTTTTGACATTTTTGGGAGTTTTTGAACCTGGCGCCCCTATCCTTATGTTAACAAAGAGCCAGTACTCCCCCATAGCCTTACACAGAGTGCTATAATGCTCCTTTCCTTTGGCAACAAAGCGCCAACCCTCTTTTGGCCAATAAACCTTCCAGAATTGCCTTTTTCAGGGTTTTTCTCTGTGCCTCTCTTGCTGGGTCACCTAGTGAGTCAATCCTTCTTCTTTCCAGCTTGGATATCTGTCTTTTGCTTGAAGAACAAACATCTTACTGTTTGGATTTCGTAACCTTCTTCACTATTGTTGCTAAGTTTTTCTGTTATTTGGAATTTGAAACCCATGCATTGTCTTTCTCTCCTCATCAACTGAACGAAAAACTCTAGTGAAGGACATCAAAGGCCTACAGATTCTTTCATTTTGATTTTGGTTAAAGATCATTGTTCTTTGACTTTTTCTCTTGGGTGGGAAGTTTGATTTCTCTTTGATTGCTTATTGTCTTTCGCTTTTTCGTTTTGATTATGATGAGAAGGTGTATTGTTTGTATGATTCTTGCTTGTATTGGTCTGATTTTCGTTCATCCAAGAAGATAATTAGCAAGATGAGCCTTGTTTTGAATTAATCATTATTCATATGCAAACGATAAAAAGCATCTTCATGATTGAGTGTGCATATTAGAAGGCATCTAAAAAGTTTTAGCATCATGTCAGGATTTGATTGAGAAAAAGAATTATTTGAGGACATTCCTTATTTGTGCTTGTTAGTGAAAAGAACTCTCTCTCTCCCTTAGATATATGTTCATCGAAAAGAAATGACTGCTTATCATATTTGATGCATTTTTGGGACTAAGTCATAATTCCATTCGTTTCACTTTCATGCACCCCTTTTGAGTAAAGAACAGCTATAAAATCAATGCTAATTAAAAGTTATCTAGAAATCTTTCTTTTCTAGGATCCTCCACCAACAGTAGAATAGGCTTAGTACTTTGGATTAGGCTGTGAGCATAACTCTCCAAAGTTTCTAAAAAAAAACAGTAGCATCCTGAGTTAGGGAGAGTCAAATCCAATCATCGTATACGTCTGCCTGGGATCCCCCTCTCACACAGGGGTTACGCACGAGGTCACATTCGGGTGAGCTATGGGGACTAACCCTCCGTGGTTTAACTGATTGTGGTGGTCAGATCGTATTATGGGGGTCACTTCAAGGTAAATCCACAATTACTGCATGGAATCCTTTTAGTTAATTTCAGGCTCGATACCCTGCGCGTACATTCGGATTGGACTGTCGACTATTCCCGCCTAAGGGATGACTACGAATTGGTAACCTTAGTGTCCATAAT
>JASDQU010411574.1:0-10441 GCA_032191745.1 Picea mariana | reverse complement strand
TCCTGTTTTTCTAACAAAAAAGAAACTATGTATAAACGTTTCATATTTTCATGAAAAAAAACTATGCATAGACATTTCAAATTTTCATAAAAATGCCAAAAAACTGAACCCCTTTTCTTCACAACAGTGACACTTTACCAAGATGCACCTATACCGTTTTCAATAAGAAAAATAACTTATATTAGTGAATATAAAAAGTCTTTTAACAAAATCTTACAACTTGTACATGACTTATTTCAAAATAAACAAAAACCATTTTTGCAACCTTGCAAACAATGATTTAATGATTAATAGCTAATATTTCGAACATTTTTGGTTGTCCTTATGTATCCTTTGCATAATATATTCCATCTTCATCCAGTAGCAAAGCTTCCTTAGAAAGTTGGTCAGCTTCTTTATTATAAACTATGTATATATGTTGAGCTTTGAGTTGTTGAAAACTCCAGCTCAACTCTCTAATTTTTGTCATCCAAGGTTGCAAAGAGATCACCTGTAGGTTATTTTCATTAGTGAACCAATAGATAATAATATTTGAATCTCCCTACCAGTTGTAACATTGTTACCTTTTTAAAACAAACAAAAAATAAAATGCACCACAAGGCTAGGAGCTCTCCCCTGATATTGGTTCCTCTACCACAATTCATTTTTAGTCTGAAATTGCCCCAAACTGGACATTTTAATAAAGCTCCAGCCCCACATTTTGAACCCTTATCTTGTGAGGCACCATAAAAAAAACCCACTGCCAAAGCCCAGTCAAGAATGGGAGGCCTATCAATCCTTCTTTTCTTGGAAAACTGAGCAATTTTTAGTTCTCCCAAGTCCCGTAGAATACAGTTGCATACTCTGACTTGATTAGGAGACAAATCTTCAAAAATAACCAAATTCCCGTGCTTTCAAACCTCCCAGCAAATAAAGCAAAGGATTTCTTTCCAATTTTCCTTCTTTCTTATCCAAAATTGTAAACAGTCCACATTCTCTCCTCCTTCCCAATTACTGACTAATTTTAATTCTTTTAAAATTCATTGCCAAATACCTTTGATGAAACTGCATTCCACAAAAAGACGAGACTCTGTTTCCTCACTGTTCCCACACAAAACACATCTACTATGTCCAAAAATACCTCTTTTGTTCAAGTTTTTCCAAGTAAGAATTCTCTGTTCAAGCAATAACCAAATAAAAAGTTTGACTTTTAAAGGTAGCTGCCATTTCCAGATTTCAGAATACTAGTAGTTTGGTTCTTCTTCCATATCCTCCAACAATTGTACTTTATAAGCTTGTTTGGCATTTACCTGTCATCTTTTTGTATCCCATGACCACAATAAGATATCATTTTCATTATTAAGTTCAATTCTCGAACCAACTAAATCCTTAATAAATTTAGTCCATTCTTCTTTTTGTTCTCCTTCCAGCCCTAAGGTCTCTGTCTTTTTCCACCTTCTATGACTAGTCTCCTCTAGAACATTAGTCCCATCGTGTGCAAGGAATTCTATCCCTTGTGCCTTCAATGTCAATATAAGATTCCTTGACAATTTATAATAGGAATGAGACCCCACCATAGGGTCAGCTCCAATTCTAATGTCCCTCCCATTTCCAGGTTTCCAAACCAACCAATGTGTTATAATAGATAATGAAGAGGTGAGGGCACTCCAAAAATTTGAGATACCAGTCCAATTTTTCCTTCCTTGCCTGGACCACTCCTCAACAATTTTCTTCTTAAGATATTTTTTAATTATCATCTCATGCCATAGACCAGGCATCATAAGGCATCTCCACATACTTTTAGCCGCCAGATATTTTCCAAAGGAAAATATATTTTTGATACCCCACCCACCAACCTTTTTTGGTTTTGCAAGCTTTTTCTAGCATATCAAATGCATCCCTTCTTTATCTTTTTTACCAGTCCACAAGAAACTAAACATCCTCCTTCTAATACTGTTTAGGACGCTTATTGGTATCTTAGCCAAAGAGAGCCAATAAATAGAAATGCTTTCAAGAATAGATTTTACAAGTATGACCCTTCCCCCTAAAGAAAGCCACCTATGACTCCAACTCAAAATTATTTTTTCAAATTTTTTCTACAGCCAATTCCATTCAGCTCTAGTATATCAGTTTGGTTAAAAAAAAAAAAAGGTACTTAAAACCATCATCTACTGGATTTACTTCAAAAGGAAAGAGAGTGTTCAACAAAGCAAGCCCTTCAACATCCACCCAACTTCTAAAAACACAAATTTTTGTGGGCTGAATGTGATCCATATCGTCTTGTAAAATGGTTCCAATACCTCCTTGAAAACTTCCCACTTAGAAATGCTTCCACTCCCAAACATAAATACATCGTCAAAAAACATCAAATGTGTAATACTTAGTCCTCTAGCCACAGGGATACCTTCGATTTTCTTATCCCTAACCTGATGTATGGCTTTGCTTAACCCTTCAACAACAAGGAGGAAAAGTAAAGGAAATAAAGGGAAACCTTGCCTTAAACCCATTGTACTCTTAAAGAAACTAGTAGGTTTACCATTGATCAACACAACAAAGTTTGCAGAAGACACACACCCCAAAATTCAGTCTGTTTCTTCTGAGCTTATACCCACCTGTAATAAAACAAGCCATAGAAAACCCCAATCCACTCTATCATAAGCCTTTATCAAATCCAATTTTAGGACCAGTGCTTTGATATTTTTTTATCTTTATACTGTGTAAAGATTCTTGTACAACTCTAATAGCATCAGTAATTTGCCTGCCCTCTAAAAATCCAAATTGTTCCTTTGAAATACCAACAAAAAGTGAGGTTTTAACTCTAGCAACAATTATTTTAGTAATGATCTTGTACACCAGAGTGCATAATGAAATTGGTCTAAAACCTCCAAAGGAGTCTGGTTTATCACTCTTTGGTATAAGTGCAATAAAGGTAGCGTTCAAGGCACCTGAAACTCTACCTTTCCTCCTGGAATCTTCCACCATCTCTAAAATATCATCACCCAAAAGATTAAAAAAAAAGTCAAAAAGAACTCCGCAGTCCAGCCATCTGGCCCAAGACTTTTTGAACACTTAAAACCTTTAAGGGTTGACAGTATTTTTGCTAGAGTAACTGACTCAACCAATTTGAGACCTTCTTCCACTGAAAACATCCTCGGATAATTCCTTAAAACTGCAATTTGATCAGATATGGAAATGTTAGCTTGAGCCTTAAATATATTTTGAAAGTAGTCAACTACTTCCTTTTGTAGCTCTAGCTTATTGGAGATTATTGTTCCATATTCCTTGGTAATATCCCAAATGGTATTGATCTATTTTCTGGAACTTGCATACGCATGAGAAAACTTAGTATTTCTGTCACCTGAAGCCAACCAATTTATCCTATTTTTTTGCCTCCAAGTATCCTCCTCATGTCTTAGTAGTTCTAGTTTCCTCTTTTCTTTTTCTAGCACCAACACTTTGTCTTCCTCCTTTTGAAAACCCCCAGGGAAGTCAGTGTATAAAGTATCCAGATCCAATTCTAACTGTACCAGCTCTTCCTTAGCTTCAACCTTTTTCTTCCTTTCCCAATTAATCACCAAAGACTTAAGTATCTTAATATTTTTAACTAGAAAATCCATAGGGTTTAAAACATATGATCCCAACACTCCAACCCAGTTGGTTCTAACTAAATTAATGAATTCTGGTTCCTCAAGCCAAACAGAATTAAATTTAAAAGGATAGCTAACAAATTATTTTTCTTGTTCCAAATGGAGTATCATAGGCATGTGATCCGATATCTTTACATTACACACCCAAGATCTATATCTAGTCCTTGATGACACTAAATTCTCAGAAACCAAGAACCGATCCAACCTCTTGGCAATGTAGTCTTGACCTCTTCTACCATTCCTCCAGGTAAAGAGTATCTTTACAGGCTCAACATCCACCAACCCCCCAACTTGTATCAACTTGCTAAAATAAAGCTGTAAGGGATCCACCCTAGCATGTTCACCTCAAAATTTCCTACTCGAAGTGGTAAATTTTAGGTCACCTCCCAGAATAAGATTATGCTCATTAATAAACCCTTCCCTTTTAATACCCTTCCAAAATTCCGCTCTGTTAGAGTATGGTCCATAACAATTTATCAACTTCATTATTTTGTTTAGATCTTTAACTAAACCCTCCAAAAAAATCCCTGTAGGAGTAAAAAACGCAAGGAATTCAACTTTGTGCAGATTCCAAGCAGTTAAAAATCCTCTAGAAAGTCCAATAGAATCCACCCCACAGAAATACCAATTAGGAAGTAATTTGACAAATAAATCTCTCGCTTTAACTACATAGACCATAGTTTCCTGGATAAATAAAACATTAAGTTTTGCTGTCTCTAAGAACCTTTTGAGGGTTAATGTCTTTGTAGGGCTGCCCACTCCCCTTACATTTAGGGTTTCTACAATCATTTTTTAACCCTCGCTAGAGATTTATGAGCTCTAAGCGCCCTAGGACCATCTAGCACCATAAAACTAGTCAAAGTTATGTTCTCCTTCTCTTTCCCTAGCTTCCTCGCACTTCTAGTTTTGAGTGGAGAAAAATATTTTTCCAATCCTCCCAGAACAACCCCTTTCAACAGTGCATCCTCACCCCAGGACAGGTAGTCGATAACCTCCTTGACTTCTCCTCCTTCCCAATCTTTTCTACAGACTTTGGTATAGGATCCCCACCAACAAAGATCGACAACGGCGACGGGGTAAGTACCTCCCTATAGGTAAGAATAAAATTTAAAATAGACTCCTCAATTTCAGACAGAACAGTAGGATCTTCAAGAGTATCAGTATTCAAGGTTTCTGGTAAGACTTCATCAACCCTATTGCAAACAACATTTTGTGTCAATAACCGACTAGACTCACCCCTCCCTTCCAACCCTACCAATTTATTATCTACTGAGATTCCCAAAGAATGCGAGAGACATGCCTGACTCCTATCAATCACTCTCAACCCATAATTCTTTAAGGAGGACAAAGAAGGATACCCCTAGTTACTCCCCCCCATAACAATCCTTTGGATTCCTACTCCGCAGTAAAGGTCGAGCTTTCGTGCTCACAGAAACAAGTTCTTCCCTCTCCAAAATAGGAACGCCCTTATCCAAATTGTCAGAAACTCCTCCACATAATTTAATTACCCCCCCTTCTCCCATTCACTCGACTGAACCGCAATCATCACAGACTCAACCAAATTCCCCCCTCCCACCGAGCANTCCCACCCCCTCAAAATCCCTCCCAAACCCAATAGGCTCTTCCACAGACTCAACTTGTGCCCCGTCCTTGCATAACTCCCTAATCTCCACAGAGTTTTCACCCACAGGCAGGTTGACCTCAAACCCTACCGCTCCCTTAGTGTAGTTCTCAACTTTAAGAGATTCCTTTCCTACACCCTGCCTCCTAGAGACATCATTGATAGGTAGATTTGAAAAAAAATTAGGACGTTGAATGTATAACTTATAGAAATATAAGTCATTATCCACAGTCGGAGGTTGAGTTCTTTCGCTCCAATCTTCTATGTCTGTAGTCTTATCTGTATATTTAATCTCCACTTTCCCTTCGCCGACTGCTGCCTCACTGATTTTAACCCCGGAGCACTAATGTCACTGGTGTCCAGTCTCCTTACACACTGCACATCTAAAGGGAATCTCGGTGTAATCCATTCTTTGCTGAAACAAATTACTGCGACAGTCTATATCAATCTCAGCTGGTAATCCATCATTTAAATCAAATTCCACTAGTATCTTTCCCATCCGTCGATCATAACCAAACAATAAATTTGGGTCTACATGTAGAAATTTCCCGAGCATATTCCCAATTTATTTAAAAGCCTCCAAATTCCACAGCTCCAACGGGCATCCAGACATCCACACCCATAGATGTCTGAACATAATGTGCTCCTTCTCTAGATTAAACGCGAGATGCCAACTTTTTAGCATCAAGCTGTCGTTATTCACCACCCATACCCTATGCATCACCAACTCTACATCTTCTATTGTTTTAAATAGAAAAACAATACCAACCTTTCATTAGAATAAAATCTTCGGCGCGTACCCCAGCACAGAACCCCATTTATCTTCCACCCATGCATGAATATCTCTAGCCGCCATAGCCCAATATCTATAAGTGACTGAGGTAACCAAAGGCTTTTAGTGCTACAAAATTTTTCCCAATCTTGTAGCACTAAACCCTTCGCAAAAATATCTGTTACAAGGTGTTTTCATTGTAGTGGTATATGGTTGTAATTGATATCCCTGTTTGGTTTACTCTCTGTCGTATTTATCAAAAGGAAAAATGTAAAACTTACAAATTCCTCCATCACTCCCATATATAACTAATTGCAACAAGTTTATTCCTCCCCATTCCACACCATTGTAATTCCAAGACAGAGGAATGTGTAACCACCCTCTTCTTCCCCATTCCATACAATTACAAGAGAATACAACATATTGCATGAGCTAAAAAACTTTGAGTCATTGAGATACAATTAAATACAAAGGGTGTATTTAAAGCCTTTGATAGAGCATAGATGACACAGATAAATGAGTCATCCTACACAATTAAATACATATGCATGGCAACTAGATTTCCATGACTCTTGAAAGTTGACAATATTCTCTATTGTTCCAAAATGTTGAGTGACTGAGTGAGTTAATTTAAATGTGAGGATGCATGTGATGTAGCAGATGTAGAAAACATGAAACCCCGAGAAAACCGTAGATGAATGACATTAAATATAGAGGGTGTATTTAAAGCCTTTCATAAAATGTAGATGATGCAAAGAGATGAGTCATCCTACGCAATTAAATACATAGGCTTGACAACTGGGTTTTCATGACTGTTGAAAGTTGGAAATATTCCTTCTTGTTGCAAAATGTCGAGTTACTGAGTGAGTTAATTTAAATGCAAGGATGGAGGTGATGCAGACAGAAGTAGAAAACATGAAAACCTTTGTAGATTGCAAATGAATGACATCTAGACATGAAAAAACAAGAAGATTGTCGATGAATGACAGTTGAATAGCAGTGAAGGGTAGCCAAACCAACCCTCCTTTAAGTGTATTCCTCAAATTAGGATGGTTAATCCTTCTATCTCTCCATGGTCAACAAACAAATTCGCTCAATGGAGGGAAACCAAACCAACACTCCTCTAACTGTATTCCTCAAATTGTGATGGTTAATCCTTCTATCTCTCCATGGTCAACAAACATGTTTGTTTAGCTTTGGTTTCACTCCAATAATTGCACAAGAAGTATGGTGAAACAAACCATTCTAATATGTAACACTTCACAAAAGGACCTACCTATAATACACAACTCAATGCACACCTTTAATGAAATTGTTTTTATAAGACAACTTGCGTGTGTTTCAGTCAAGTGCCAACTTTACAAAAATTGAAGTCTATATGACCATCGATTAACTGAAGAAACTTGCAAAAGGGTTAACATGAAAACTGGATTGGCCATCCCAAACCCAGTGGTTTAGGATGACCATTTTTGGGAAAAATCCCTTCCTAAACAAATGCCTTCAGCATACAAAGAAAACTTGTTTTGAATTAGACCTTGGTTGGATTAATTGTGTGATAAATAGTAAGTGAAAATTTCAACCCTCTAATATATGATTTTATATCCCCATCATTGTTAAATGAGCATTCACCAATAGCATTATGTCTTGATTATTTTTCTACTTGTAAATTTGATGAGGATATTGTGATAATATTATTATTTTTTGTAATATTTATTTATTTTTTTCTTTTATTCTATATGAGTACAATTTTATGCCATTTATAAATGTTTGGGAGAGTTATTCAAGGTTGGATGCAATGGACAAAAATAAAATTTCATGGAAAATGTTCAAGTGCATGTTTAGCTTTACAAAAGTAACATTTCATGGAAAATGTTCAAGTGCATGTTTAGGTTTTCAATCGCAAGGTCTTAAATAAACTCCAAAAAGTTTTTAAAACTATGTAATGTTCATCAAACGAAACTTCAACCAACCATCATGACTTGGACTTTTTAATGGATAATTTGGATGAGAATTATGTTCCATATTCACAAGCAAATAACACATCCATCACAATTTTCTAATTACATTCTAGGTTCATAGATAAATTTAAATAATGCATATGATGTTGACTTGGGGGGATATTATAGTGTATCTAATCAAAAAATTGTTGCTAATCATGGATTTCATAGTTGTCCTGAACATGATTATGATATGAAGAGAATCATTGCATTAACTCAAATAGTGGAAAACAAGAGAACCACTTAGGACATGATTGAGGAATACAAAGAATAACTTTGGCCTGAAAATGTTGTGTAAACATTATAAAAAGTTTGAATATGTTTACGTGAATTCGAACTTTGGAAATATTTGGAAGAAGCATTAGGATAAAGTTGGAAGAAGCACTAGGATAAAGTGGCAAAGGTTGTAAATATTGAATGTGAAACATCTTTCATAAAAACTCAATGTATGTACAAGTGGAACAAATTGAGGAAGACTTTCAAGAAAGAGAAACAAATGGAAAAAACACAGGGGGTTTCATTAACAAGGTATTTTTATGAAGATATGGAATGCACTATTGGGAAAATTCTCAAGGTGATTGATCTCATAAAATGTTATAATAGAAAAGAATAACTTAAACACTTCCACAACAAAAAAAATAAGACAATGAGATGGGAAATCATGTGAAGAAAATTCATCTATCAACATCAAAAATATTGAAGAAGAAAAGGCACATGAATAAACAAATTTAAACAAAAAAGGAATTGAATGCAAACACACAAAAAAAGAAATTCTTGAATGAATACTTGGGAGAGAGAACGGAGAAAAGTCTCATGCATTTCACTCAAATAATGAAAGAAATTGAGAAGGGATATTTCAACTTGAACATGCAAAAATAGAGTAAGAAAGCAAACAGAGGGACAAAGGAGTAGAGGGACAAAAGAGTGGATGTGCAACTCCAAATTGCAAAACTTTTTAGTGAGGTAAATAATGTTTTATCTTTTGTAACAATATCATGGTTGTAACTTGTACATAACATGATCCACAATGGAAAATTTTATGATGTAAAAAGAAGTACATCATTATGCTAGACTAAGATTATATTCTCTTTTCCATCAATAAATATAATCTCTTTGTATTGGAACTTGATCTCTCTTTGTGCATTGAATTAGAATAATTCGAATTGGGATGTGAAACTACCTAGGATTGAGGGTCATCTTCATGATTCATTTGTAAGAAAGTATGAAACACAACATACCTCTACAATTTTGGGCACTTTCTCCAACTTTATACCTACATATTGAAGAAATATCCATCTCCCCTTGAGATTACCAAATGTATTCTCAATTTTCACATGACTTTTAGATAAGTATTGGTCAAAAATAATGTTTAATGGTGAGCCAATATAATTAAATGATTTTAGTAAGAAGGGGGAGATAGGATACGTAAAAGCCCCAACTAATCAAGTATAGATAATGCTTCCATCATTTTGAAATGCTGGAGCTGCTAATCCCTCTATCCTTCGAATCCTTTTCTTTCTTTCTGTAAAACATGTCCAATGATCAACGTGATGAGCACCACCGGATGCATGGACATATATTTTTTTTTGTGCATTACATAGTTCATAGTAATGGTGTCGCTTTGCATAGTTCATAGGAGTATAATGCTCTAGTGAACAATATGCGATATGAGATGTCTAGAAAATTCAATAAATCTTCGCAATCAATTAAAACTGTGACGAGCAAACTACCCAATTACGCACCTCCTTCAAATCATGCTCGAACCTAAAAGCCTCTACTCTATATAAATTCCGTGCATGGAGGCTGGTCTAAGTGTACCTTGACTGTGACAAACTATAAGTGTCTGTACCAAACAAATGAATAATTCATTTATTGGTTCAAACAATCAACAAGATTTGGCGGCATATCCACTGATAACACTGAGAGTGCACAACGAATCGGTCCGTGAGGTGGCAAGGCATAACGCTCAACTGACTTGACGCGCAACACTTGTCTCATGCTCTACATTATGCATTACATTGCTCCTCTGCATTTTCATTACATTATGCATTACATCCCATCTCTAAGAACTGCATCAATGGCAACTGACAGACTGAGCGTTTTTCCATACAACTTACTCTCTTCTTACGTTCTTTCAAAACTCTCTTTAAGAGATGCAACGCGTTGTTATGTGTTATTTAGTAGATGGTGATACCTCTGCACTTTATTACCCCATCTCAAATTTTCCAGAAAATGTTTTCCTAATGAAGGAGAAACAACAAAACGAGCAATTAATAATGTTCTGTTATTTCATTTTGCTCAGCGTGAAAGTTTTGAACTTTCAGTTTTCATGGGTGATATTGACAGAGAGAACATTGGTAAAAGTTTTCAGAAACGGGTTCAATCCGCATCTTATAAAAGAGTGAAACAAATCGCTATCAACAAT
>JASDQU010411566.1:0-10462 GCA_032191745.1 Picea mariana | reverse complement strand
CCTACGCATTTCTTCACCTTCATCAAGAGTCCAAGTAGGATTTTCTAGAGGCTTATTTGGTGTAGAAGCTCCCTTTTTGGTGGCATGTTGGCCAAGTATCACTTTTGAACCTTGATTTTGAGGTGGTTCTGCTAGACAATATTTCTTCTGTCGTATCTCCCAAGTTTCGACCCTTCTGGGTATAAAAATTTATCTTATGTAGTTCTCTGATATTTCTTCTCTGCAATGCCACAGGTCTGATCAAAATTGGATGTGCCAAGTGGAAATTATGGTAACTTCCCCACAACTTGCCGATTTTTGGCCTTTCCAAGATATTTCACTTGTATAGCATGCCTTGCACAAAATAATTAATATAAAATTATAAAACTCACACCGGAAATACTAAAGACCGTCCATGATCCAATGAAACCAGTCCCACTCAATTTGGATACTCTAGGAAGAAGTTATGATTGTTTTACCTGGAACACCTTCTTGAGACTAGTCAATAGGACTAGTCAGATACCCTATCTTACACAGGGTGCATCTACAAATTTAAGATGACCTAGAAGCTGAAAGTTTTACCAAAGATACCTTACTAATTTCTATAAATATCCTCTTTAGTTTAGGGTCTGAAACATTACAAAAAAAAAATTATAGCGAAAATTCCACAATGCCTTAGTTCAGGATGATTCCAGAACCCTATCTTGTACAGGTTGTATCTCTGAAAGTATAAGGCCTCAAGAGCTGAATTTTTAACCCAACGTACCTTGATCCGTCTTCTAAATGTCCTCCAAAACCGTTCCTTCTGAAATTTTGTAGAAAAAAATTTATAGTGAAAATTTCAAGGTGTCTCAGATGTAGCAGCGAAACCCCAAGACCTTGAGCTCTGATACCATATGTTAAGAACCAAATATCAATATAGCATAGAAAATCCTCAGAAAAAGTACTCAACGCCTTGAAAAAGAGATAATTTCATATAGTAATCCTCTTCGAGGGGGAAACCTCCTTTTACCCCACTTAAATGTTCAAGTACAAGATGATTCAAAATGAAAATGTCTCCTTGGTATATATAGGAGACTAGGAGGTATAATTACAACTAATGGCCTAATGCCGATATAAATAAAATAACATTACTAATATAATATGCCCCAATTAATGGGTAATGAGCCAATATTAGGGCTTAACATTTAGTCTCTTAGAAGGTATCCTAATGGAGTATTGACTCCAAGGGTTGGATAATTACCAAAACCAGTCAAAAGCGAGTGGCACCCTTGGAGCACGTAGTGCGTCTTGAAGGGAACCTCGCATAAATCAAACTTGAATAAAGGTGATTGGAACCCTTAGAGAACAGAGTGCATCTTGAAGGGCATGTCACAACTTTTAATAAAGGTGATTCAATGAACCTAGGTGCCTATAAAACAACAATTTGTTTTGACATTTTCAGACTTAAAATAATTATTAAATGGATAATTTTTAGTAATTATAAAATCTCCTTAAAAATTCTAACCCTAGTAAAAATTTGATCCTAAGTCTAAAGTGGGTAAAAAGACTAAAACAATTAAATTATAAATTTAATAAATGGTGGGGGATGAAGAAATATCAAATTAGGAATTGAAAGAGTAAAAATTTATATCTAAAGATTTAAATTATATAAATGTGTTGAAAAGAATACCAATTTGGAACTAAGATAAGAAAGAAAATAAATGTAAGAAGAATGTGGAAGCATAGAAAGGAATCTAGTCTAGTCTAACTAAAGAACTTTCCTAAATTAAACCCAACTAAGTTTTAGAAAGGCGTTACTCATTAAAAAGGAAATAGAGAGAATAAAGGGACAACTAGGAGTGATTTTAGGAGCATTTTTAGATTGGGTGAGAGAAACTGACATTTAATTAAATTAAATGGTGAATTTATTTGTGCAACTAAGAGAACAAGTGACAAGTGTACGATGGGAGCAATTCCTAATTCAATTATTAAAACAAATTAAATGTGAAAATGAAAAGTTGTCACTAAGAAAATTCTATAAAGGAAATGGTTGAGAGGAGGAATGGATCATGGATGGTAGGAGTAAAGTTATGCTACCAAAATTTCTTTGAGTGGTTCTCCTTGTGAGAGTTGGGATACCCATCTCGGGTGAGAGAGTGGTAGATATACCTTGCGAGGCGCACTGGGAAATAGATTATTTTGTGTGTGGTTGTATGTGGCCCTTTTTCGGCTCAGGGGGCTAAGGGGGAAGAATAGTACCCCTAACGTTGGCTGGGAGGTACCGATGAAGTTTCGACGATTAGCGAGTGAGAGGAAGGAAGGAGCGCCAATTTGATGAAGAACAATCCTCAAGTATTCAACTTCCTGGTCACAGTAATTTGTATTTGGTTTCTTTTGTTCGTTATAATATAATCATTGGTACATTGAATATATGACCGGAGGATGAATTTACTCCACGCATTAGATTGTAAGGAATTGTTGATGGATATTATAAATTGCGAGTAAAATCATCACATATAGATTGTATGAAGAATAAAGGATTGTTTGCAGTTACAATAGATTTGGTGCTTGGTCGACATTTATAGATGTTGTCTTGAACTGCCAACTTGGTGACTTCCTCTTTGTTTGAATATTGGGTCTCAATTACTATAGTCATGGTCTTCCATGCCAGCATCTACCATGGGTATGGTCTTGAATTTAAATATGGAAAGTTGTTTAAGTCTTATTGTGTTGATGAAATTAAAATTCAAATTACTACATCAAATTCCTGCAATTTATGTTAATGTTGTAACACGTTATTAGTATTAATATTGGGAGATTGAACAATGCAACTTAGGAATCCAGACTAGCATTGTGTTTCTTTAATTTACTACAAATTTGCTCCTTGCTTAGAATGGATGAGATTTTGCAATCTTGAGTAAACATGCCCAATGATTGTATACTCTAGAGGACTTCATTGGATTGATATCACAACAAGCCATGCCATGGAAGCATTAACCGTAGTCCCAAGATAATTAGTTTTTAACCTCAAGGCTCTTGAATTCATGCAGGAATTTTCAGATCAGTGCGTATACAAACACTGGATAATAAGGATCTATGTTCTCTGAGATTGGATGAAATTTTTGTATAGATAAGAAAGTGCACTTCATGAAGGGTTTAAGAACAAAAATATTCTTAGCCTTATATAGCTTGATTTGGACAACCTAGAACCGTTCCTCCCCCTCGAATATTGATTTAATATGTGGACTGTTGCTCCAGGAATCCATCCTCTTCTTCCTCTCAAGCATTGTTTTTCAACTTGAAGCATTGTGTTTGTGGTCTCTAAACCTCTAATCGCTGAGACTGATGAAGGGCCTCCTATCCGCAATCCGATATCAAACATGTAGCTTGCACTAGTAGCATTAGTTCGTGCATAGTCCATGTGCTCTCGGTGAGAGAAGTTTTCCTGTAGCTTGCACAGGTATCATTGGTTCGTGCACAGTGCATGCTTTTTCCGTGGGCAATTGTCCAAATTCTATAGGATAAAATTATTTTACCTTAAAAATGGCCAACATTTTATACAAACTATATAAAATCCTAAAAATTTGAATATTTTTACAAAAATATCGCCAAATATTTTATAGTTAGCATATGAAGGATTGTAAGATTCGCCAAGATTTCTACATTTTAAATAAATTTCCATCTTTAAAATCATCCCTGAAGTTCACATTTTTTTCCTTAATTTCCTTCACATTGTGCTTTCTCTCGAACCATGGGATCTCTTGTGAGTCCTCTTTGGTTCCTTGGTACTGGATGAGTTGAGCGTTGTGTTGAAATGGTGGTTGGTACATCCCTTCACGGGTTTCTGTATTCCCTCATGTAAGTACCTCAAAGCCCCCAATTTTTGGATCGTACAAGAGCCTTTGCCTTTATGTTTCTGTAAGGCACGACAATTTTTATGGATGAAAGGAGACTGGTAAGGTCTTGGAGAGGATTGCTTACGGTGGGGAATAAGGTTCCAGTGCTTGCTCATTCTTGTCCCTTCTTAAAGAACTTGTATCCACCCTAGTTTTATTTTAATGTTATTTATATCTTATTTACTGAAGCTTTATAGTGTTTAAATTTAAAAAATCATATTATTATATTCTGGTTATTTATTGTTATTTGTAAGGATTTTAATACCACAAGGTACAAGGAAGATGCGTAATTTCCTTCCCCTTGACAATCATCCTAACCTTATTGATACCAAGGATATTCCATGTTAGTCATCCTTATTATAATTCAACTTCGACCCAATTAAATAGTTCTCTAAAAATTTTACTTGATTCATAGAGAGTGAGGCTTTTGAAGGTAGAAAAGTTAGTATTCCTTTGATATATTTTTCTACTTCGCAATTTGAAGGAGAGGTGTCATTACTTCAAGGTTTAAATATGAAACTGTTATGTTCCATACATGAAGGATTAATAATAGAGATGTAATTCAATGTCCACCTTGGAATTTATTCTAGCATCTTCTCACCCACTTAAACTTTGAAATTTAGAAATTTTTATTGAAGAAAGTTATACCTTGTGCATCTTGGAATTTATGTTGAGTTATAGTTGTATTAAGATTGAAGTGTTATTAAAGAGAAGGTTCATCAATTAATTAATGCATAATAGGTGATGTGAATGGATTTTCTTGGGCGCCATGAAATAAAATGTATTATTATTCTTACACCTCGAAATCATTGTAAGGAATGCTTGTTTAGCAGCTAATTTACTCTTGTTCCTTAAATTAGATTACTCGCGCATTGGGATTACTGTTGATGCATGATTTATTAAGCGATTAAGATTACTGATGTGCTTGAATTAACGTTAATGTGTATATGATTAAGTGATTAGATCCCCTTGTGCCATGGAAATAAACCAATAACTTCTCTTGCGCCATTAAAATGATGTAATGTTGTTTAATTGAGTTGATCGACTCTCTTGTGCCATGAATTTAATGTGATTATGGCGGGTTTGTGATTTGATTATGTGGATACATGTTTGATTTAGAATTTTTTACTCTAGCATGATTAAATAAGGTTGATATGCGATAGCTTAATAGTTACATTTCTCTTACACATTGTGATAATGTTAGTGTATGTTGATATGTGATTGATTATGGTAATTAGACACCTCCTTGTTCCTCAAAACAGTCGCCAACCCTGAGACCTTAAATGGTCAAAATCAATTGGATCCTGGGCTTGAGCATTGCTTATATGTCCTAGAGGTCATAACCCTACAGGATAAGTTGGGCAGGTAATTATTTTAATATTTTGTTATATGGTTGATCCTTTGTTAGAATTTTTCTTTCGTGGATCATGATGTGTTGACTTGCATTGCGATTTATGATTCGTGTTGATTTTCTGTCACTATTTATTGTGTGAATGCAATGATTTTGTGTTGTTGTTTATTTGTGTTAATGCGTTGATATGTATATCGTTATTCTGGTGATGATGTGTCTACCTTTTGTCGTGATCGATTGTTAATGCATTAATTTTTTTTCGTTAATAAATTGGACGATGTGTCGATGAGGTTGCTATTATTTGTGATGTTTAATTTTCCTAGCGCCAAAAAAAAAATTACCTGTTGTACATTTATTTTCTTATCGTAATGGCAGGGGTGTTACATATGGTATCAAAGCTGGTTCAACCCTGCGACTGTGGATTGTCATGCCTTCCATTGTATTATACACTTGGTTAATAACTTAGCGCTAATTAAAATTTTAAGCTGTCCAAGCAGTAATCCTTGTTAGAGGATGTCGTGGAGGTAGATGGCATGGTACTAAGGGAGGAGGTGCAATGCCTCCAGTCACATCCACGCTAGAGGGGTCTAACCCCCAAGGAGAAGAACAAGTCATGAGGAAAGAGTATATTGATGTGGGGGATGTGGTTGGGTTGATGAGGTCCTCTCAAGGGATGTCAAAGGCCATGATTAACCATCTATATAGAGTAGATGATAGGGTTTCTATACCCCTTGAGGGTCCATAATGTTCCTAAGACGGTACCGGTAGCGTTCATAGAGAACTTGAGAAGGTCAAGTTTCCCAAGTTCTTATGTGCCACGAAAGACGGAGTCATCGAAGCATGGTTGGAAAACTTGGTGATGTTCTTCGCACTTTGTGACTACACCTCCAACATGAAAGTCTACATGGTGGTCTTTCAGCTGAAGGGGAACGCTCTTATATGGTGGAAGATTCTCCTACCACAACTGAACATGGTTGTCGAAGACATGTCATGGGAATTGTTCAAGGAGTGGTTCCGGGAGAGGTAATTGTTAGAGGAATTCATTGAGCACTAGTTCAATGAGTTCAATGCCTTGCGACAGAGTGACCGTATGCTGCCAGAGTATGAGGCCCATTTCATGGAGATGATAAGGTATGCTCCATATATGAACATGGAGAAGTTGAAGGTCAACAATTTTGTGATGGCCTTAAACGTCAACATTTGTGCGAAAGTGAGGATCCTAATGCCCCAGACATTGCACAAAATTCGTGCGAAAGTGAGGATCCTAATGCCTCAGATGATGTAGTCCAGAAGACCCTCTTAGATGAGGAAGAGTTGATCAGTGGGGGTCAGGGAAGGACTCCTGCAAGGCCGACGGAACATGCAATGTCTGGTGCATTGCAACATCAGACTCCAGCTAGACTTTCTTCAAGGTATCGAGATACGTCGAGAGAATCTTCATTCACGACCCCTTGATGATCCTGTCCCCTGTGGGGAACTCCCAATAGGGGACCACCACATCAACAAAAATAGTCGTTAGGCCTATTCAATGGAACAAACTAGGGTTTTAGGTTGGTGGGCTAGCGACTTCTACTTCGGAGACCAGGAGTACTGGACCGAAGACTGGATGTTGGACATGTGGAGAGCCACATTACCAGTGCGACTGTCTAGTTGAGATGGCCAGAAGGGTTGGATCAATAGGATCCACTACAGTTGGATATTTTGGCAAGGCCCACAAGATTCATGCAACAGTGAGTAACCATTGGGCTGAGAACTAGTCCACTATGCTTGAGACGTCAGGCATAATCCCCGACCAGACTTTTGTTTTTGGATAGAAATAGGTACTACAGAAGAGCATGCGCAAGGATGCAAGTCATATGAATTCTTATCATTGAATGACAAGGGCATGGCAGAAGGACTAGAAAACCTTCCGGTAGTATGATAGTTTTTGGACGTGTTTGTTGGGCTCTAAAGATGTCCTAAAAACAACCTTATTTTGACATTAATTTGTCAACCGAGGATTTGTCTTCTCTTTCAAGAATGTTGGCAAATTCTATGCAAATAGTTATAGAGGTTTAAATCGTTTAGATAATTTAGTTAAAGAAAATCTGCGTCTATCTAAATTACTACAATAATCAATCTCATTTATGAAAAACTCTGAAACTGATAACTCACTCAATAGAATTGAAATATGATCAATAACACATTCTGAATCGAAAGAATTAACCAATTTTTTGAATTAACCTAGATAATAAACAGTAATTTAATCTATGAAAACACTTTAATAAATCAATCTATCAATGATTAGCTAACATGCTAGAAAAGAACAACTAAGTACTGTAAAATTGAGAAGGAACAACTAATGCGAATTTAAGTGAAAGGAACAACAAATGTGAATTTGATAAAAAAAAACATCGTATGCGAAAATGAAAGGAAATAAACTAGCAGTAATTGGAAATGGAACAGTAAACAACAATCTTCAAATGAAACATCTATCCTCTGTAATTGAATAGCATAACTAATTCATATAAACATCAACAAACTCATAAATTTATCTTAATTGTTGCAAAGAAATTTAAACCACGGAACTGAAATAGAATTGATACGATTACAAATGAGACAGTATCTCCTTCTGACTGGGCCCACGGTCTTTAGAATGTATTGTTGCTAAAAAATCAATACGCAAAGATGATTAAAACACTCAAGGCTTTCATTAATTCCATATTTGGTAAATCATTTACAATGGACTTCCTGTACAGAGTAATTCAGAGATCTGAATGTTTGACTGAAATTTCTTGGATCTCTCTATATTGTTCATCATCCTCTATATATTACAATGACATGAGTAAATTAAGCTATCTTGATTATCAAGAGATCCTCATGATTGCTTTTACTATTTATAAAGATTACAAAATAAAGAGATAATCTCCCTCTAAACTTCTTTGCGTCTGATTTCTTCGATCTTTAATGGCTTATGTATCTTCAAGATCTCTTTAATTATCTTGAGGTAACAACAATTGTCCATTTTCTGCAATAAAATCAAACAACTCAAACCGAAATTCAGAAATTATCTAATATCACTCAATAACATTTCTAGAAGACTTTTTAATCATTTTCTTTCCTAATTATTTATAATTAATAGAAAAGTCAATCAAGAATATATCATAAACCATGGTAATGAGGATATTTTTACCTTTTTCTCAACTCAAAATACCCCCCAGCTTACCTTTTTGCATGTCCTCATGCAAGCAGAGAGTTTACATGCAAAGCAGTGATACTGAAGGGAGGAGAGGTATTTTCTCCTGGTCTCCTGAACCCATTCTTACCTCTAAGCTCTTCAAAAGAAACATCTTCTTCCTTCTTATGAATTTCATAAATACTCTAATAACCCTCTGGAGGATACCAAATAATGGGAGGACTGTACCTACATCCAATCCAAGAAGGACCTTCATCCAGGATCATTTTGGCATACCTCTCAAACCTAAAGGTGGCTACATGAAAAATTATGAAACTAGATGGTTCCCTATTCTTGACTGTATTTGAGGAGACATCCCATTTGAGTTTGGAAGTAGAAATAACTTCTTCTTTAAGCTCTCTAAAATACTGTAGACATGATCGTACAACATGTATGTGGATGGGAGCTAAAGATTCTACAAACTTCTCCCTCTTCATGAATTTTCTGTGCTACATAATGGTATTAAGGGCTTTAGGAGGTTCCCCTCTAATCCATAGGTCTGATCTAGTCTCCCTTTTCATGAAAAACTTGTGTGCTTTAGACCACCTCATTTGGTTTTTGGAAAAACACAAGATTGCTTGAAACTGTATGTCCCTAGTGAAAGGATTAGGGTTCTCTTTTCTGTTTTCTCCTAGGATGAAGTTGTGATGGTATAGTTCACACAGAAAGTATTGTACTCCCTCGTCTTGTTCTCCAAAACATGAAAAAAAATCAGAAACAATGGTGAGCTCAAAAATTTTTCCTGCTCTAATAGATTTTACCCTTAGCAACAAATACCATTATAATAAAAATAAGGTGTGATTAGTAGCAAGATCCCTGCAAGCTACTATATCAGAATAAACAAAGAAAATCTCTTTGATTTGCTCCAAAGCTCCATCTAGCTGGCCCTATACTTTATTCACCTTTCCTTTAGCTCTGCTAAGCTCAGCAAAGGTCTCATTCTCTATTGCTGACATGGCTTGAAGTTGTTTGACAAATTTCTGATTTTCGACATTGTTACCATTTCACTTCTACATCCAGTTAGGGTTTATTGAGCTTGCACCAGTTCTGCCTCCAACCTACTAATAATGGCATAGTGTTCAAGGGACTAAAATGCTCCCTCAGTCTGAAAAATTGTCTCTTTTGCTACTGGGGCATATGTCTAGGTGTCTATGTCAATGGTTTCCAAAGGAGAAGGAAAATATGTAGGAAGCACTCCTTTAGTTTGGACAATTGTTTCTTCTGCTGCTGGAATATATATTTGAGTTTCTATTTCTGTTGTTTCCAAAGGAGCATGCAATTATGTTTGTGTTCCAACATAATTGGTGTGGACTGTCCTTCTAGGAAGTGGATTTATTCCTTGTACTCTAGTCCTCTTGGATTTATTCTTCTCATGGGCCTTGTCAGCTTGCTCCACCTGCTTCCTAAGTTGTCTAATTATTTCTTTTAATGTACCGACTTTTGTTTCAATACTTTGATTTTCTTAACCCTTTTCCTCAATATCTTGTTTTCCTGTTTCAATTTTCTGATTTTATTGTTGCCTTTGCCTAATGTTTTCTTCTGTCTATGGGGAATTTCAAGGTCTTCCCCACCTTGATCAGTTGGTGATTGCTTCCTTGTTTCTTTTGGGTGCTATATTTGTTCTAAAGGATTGTTTACCTCAATGTGAGGTTCTGGATGTTTTGTACCTTCAGAAGATGGCATATCCATGTCAGGAAGATCCAAGACAGGGTCTGAATGAGAAGAATTTGGTTCTTGGTGTTCTCCAGACCTGTCTGTGTCTACAGTAATTGATATCCCTAAATTTCCTAGTACTTGAGACATCTCTACTTCATAAATTCTGATTAAATATTTTGTAAGGCTTTCAAGTGATGGTTTCTTTGTCTGTGCATTTTTTTGAGTGTTCTCATGTGAGGTTTGTTCTGTTTTCATATTTTCCTGAAGGTTTTCAAGTTGAACTATCTTTTTACCCCTTCTTCTTTTCACAATACAGGTTTCAGGAACAACAATTGTTCTTTGTCTCTTCTTCTTTGATGTTTCTTCCTGTATGGTCTAATTTTG
>JASDQU010411560.1:0-10462 GCA_032191745.1 Picea mariana | reverse complement strand
TGTAGTTAGATTAGTATAGTTAGTTTTAGTTAGTTTTTTATTAGTTTCTAGTTTCCTTAGGTTAGATCATTTAGCTTAAATCACTTTCTCTTTGGTTTCCTTACGAGACCTTAGGGCGGCCAACGGAGCCGTTAAACTCGTCAGGGTGGTCCATACCAAACGGATTGGGTTATTTAGACAACCCCGGACCGGTTCCACTCTCCCAGTTGACGGACGGTCAGTTTCGCCCGTCAACAGAACAGTAGAAAAAATATCCATAGAAAAATTCTTTGTACTTGGAAAATGGTTGTCTTCTTTGAGCAAATCAATTTCTTTCATGTTGATGATGTCTTTGAGCAGGGAGTGCATTATTTCTTTTTTCTACAGATTCAGTCCTGGCATTTTTTCCTTTACTTGTCGTGGGCGGCTGATTGTCTTCCTTTGTTTCTGCAGGTTTGTTGTTGTCATTGGTTGTTGATTTGACATGGACACTAGATTTGACCAACTTGATGGGTTCTTTGTTTCTTGGATGACCACTACTTGATCCCTCTTCATAACCCAAACCAGTTTTAAGCTTTGGATTCCTTTGCTGATTCAGAATGGTGGCTAATCCTTCCAAGGCTTTAATACTTGACAGATTCTGATGATACAAGGCTTGAAACTTCTCCATCTCTTTCCTAGTTTTCACTACTTCTTCTTCCAGGACTTCAGATCTTTCCCTTTTTCTGATAGCTGATGTTTTAGAATGTCCTCGATTTTCTTTTCCTCTTCTAATTTCACTTTTAGTAGGGCAAGGTCTTCATCAGGCTATTTATTGTCTTTCTCGAATTGTATCAGCAGTTGTTTTTTCTTTCTATTCTTAATTCTGAGTCTGTCAATCTCTTCCAGTGCACTGATCAGTTCTCCTTGCATATCAACCATAGCTTCTTCATCATTCTCATCACTAACTGTGATTTCATTATCATAATCCTCTTTGGCCATAAGCATGAAGTCATTTACCTTCTCTTCACAGGAAGAGTCAGTATCAGTTTCTTCTGAGGAGTCATCATTGTTTACACATAAACTCTTCTTCTTGTCAAATCTTCTTGATTTGTGCTTCTCTTCATCTTCAGAGTTTTGATCATGTTTCTTGTGTGAAAATTTATTTGCAAAATGACCTATCTTACCACAGTTGAAACATTTGAAGGGAAGCTTACCTTGGTAATTGCCTGATCCTTTCTTTAATCTTCTCACAAATTTTTCTTCAATTTCATTAGGCTCACAATCCTCATTCTTATCTACTTTAAATGATGCTTCTCTAGAGGTGGTTTTATTTGTAACTATCCTCATTTCATATGCAATCAACGTTCCTAAAACTTGATCAAAAGACAAAGTATTTATATCATTAAGTTCTTCTATAGCTCAGACCTTTGGGTTGAACCTATCTGGGAGAGATCTCAAGATTTTAT
This sequence comes from Picea mariana, assembly GCA_032191745.1. Lineage (NCBI taxonomy): Eukaryota > Viridiplantae > Streptophyta > Pinopsida > Pinales > Pinaceae > Picea > Picea mariana. The sequence goes on along the minus strand of JASDQU010411560.1, from coordinate 9,035 downwards.
GAACTAAAGAAGGTTCCCCAATTGTTTCACCAAGTGCCTTCATTGCATTTACCATTTCTTCTACTCTCAGAAAGTATTTTCCAATAGTTTCATATTCTTTCATCTGTAGCTTTTTAAACTGTACTCTGTAGGTTTGAAGCTTGGCATCTTTCACCTTCTCATTACCTTCATAGTTGTTAATGAGTTTGTCCCACATTTCTTTAGCAGTTTGAAGATGCATCACCTTCACAAACTCGACTTCTACAAGTCCATTCAAGATAGCATTAATTCCCTTAGCATTAAAGCTAAATTCTAACTTATCATCCTTGGAAGCTAGCACAATAGGCTTTATGTATCCAGTCTCTACTACATCCCATACATCAACTCCTAAGGCCATTAGGTATGTTCTCATTCTAAGATTCTAGAAGGAAAAATTCATTCCATCAAATAGAGGAGGCCTAGTGACTGAAGTCCCTTCATGGCTTGTCATGTTCAAGCTCTAGGATCTACCCTTAGATGAAAAGGGGGCCGGCTCTGATACCAATTGTTGGACAACTGAGAGTGGGGGGGTGAATCATTTGTTACTGTGCTTAAACATTTATGCTTCTTTTAAACTCTTTGCAGAAACATTGAATGATGATCACAATAATGTAGGGAAATAAACAATGACACTTTCAACATCATTCACATATTTGAGAAACACAGAGACATATATTTCCTGAGGAAACCCATACAGGGTAAAAACCTCTTTTTCTTTATATGATAAGTAATAGTTACATTCTTTACATTATCATACATATGAGCACCAACTCATAATGAGGCTACAACCTCAGTTTTGCAAGTTTCTACTTGCTGAGAGCACCAACTCTCTATTTTCTCTAGCACCCACTAGAAGGAAGCACCAACTCCCTAGTTTCTCTAGCACCAACTAGAAGGAAGCACCAACTCCCTGGTTTCTCTAGCACCAACTAGAAGGAAGAACCAACTCCCTAGTTTCTCTAGCACCAACTAGAAGGAAGCACCAACTCCCTGAGTGTTTCCAACACCAACTGGATGGAAGCACGAACTTCCAATAATATAGGTACCAACTTGTATAACAGAGAACAAGAGTTCTCCCTTGCACCACCCTGCCACCCTGGTTTCTCTGGCTACAACCAGATGGAATCTACAACTCCCTGTGTTCAAGAACCCACTCGAACCTATGAGGACAACAGTCCTCCCTAACACCTCCCTTCCACCCTGAAATAAAAATATTTGCTACTGAAACTTATTACAGTGATATGATGTTCAACAATGGCTTACCAGACTCATCACTATTCTGCTGCATTTCGTTGCTCTGTCTGCCTCATTGCCTTTCTGCACATATGACTTGCGCTGTCTATTCTTCTTCTTTTTATGCTCTGTGCACCATGTCCATTCACTACACAGTTCCTCTTCTATTCAATTCAGCTGCTACACTCTCCTCCTTCTTCACACATGAATCACCTTCAATAACAGCAACCACAGAAACTCCAATAGCAACCGCAACACCTTCTCTTCTCTGTACTGTGTATATATATCTTTTGTGCATCTTGCGCATGCAATATTCGTCATTCTTTTGCATGCTTATATCGTGCCAATATCCTCCACATCTCAAGTTCTCTGCATGATCATCATCGTGACTCTTTAACTTCTCTCGCAGTTCAACCCCTGTGTCTATCATCACTAGGTGTTAAGCCAAGATTCCTTTTTCACTTTGGTAGTTGAGACTTTTCATCTTCTCTGTTACAGTCGAGCTCATCCTTTCTGTTTTAGTTACGAGCTCAAACCCTCATCCAGCTGTCAATTTCCTCCATGAATCGTCTTCATTCCACTGGCATATTCCATGTGACTCTTCAGCTCCTATGGAAATCACACCGAAGTCTCTTCGCATCCTCTGGTAGAAACCATCAATGGTTTCTAGCAGTTTCACTGTGTCGTGCAACAGTAGCCCTCCGATCTTGTTCAAATTCACCTACACCATTGGATTGAATCCATGGGATCTTGCATTCATTTCGGCATTTCGAAATTCGACAATTCTATTCTGTGTGTCTCGACACTTCATTTCGTAATCTATGAAGTTCCGATACAAAACTTTTCTGCACTAGCTCCTTCCCCAATATGACTGGTCAGAACCAAGTGCCTATGTAAAAAGTGGTTTTCGCGAATTCACGTTTCATGAATCTGGAGATGAGGCATCTCGACTTTCCAAGTCGCGATCTCCGAAACCCTGAAATGGAGCTTATCTAGACTGACTCCTTCCCTTCTCGTGACCATGGGATGTGACCACAGCCTTATGCATAAGGCACTTTCACGATTTTTCATTTCGTGAGTCTGGAGATGAGACATCTCGACTCTCCAAGTTGCGATCCCTGATACCCCGAAATGGCGTGGGATCAACGGTCCTGATCAGAGCTTCATTCAACAGCTGCGATTGAATCGCAATTTCGCATATCACGAAATCAACATTCTTGTTGCATTTTTTACTTGCCTCTCCATGTTGAGATCCACGAAACTTCGATATGGAGTTAGATCAATGGTCCAGATCTGAGCTTGATTCTACAACTGCGATTGAATCAAAATTTCGCATATCGCGATATCAGAATTCCTGATGTTAATAATTTTTGACATGTTCAACTCGTGATCCTCGAAACTCCGACATGGACTGGAATCAACGGTCCAGATTCAACCTCGATCTGATGTCTCATATTAAGTTGTGATTTCGCATATCGCGATTACACCCACTTCTCCTTGTTATACTTTAAAAGGCGTGCAGGTTCTCCTCGATCCAACGGTGGTCGGACCCTACGCTCAAATCTAACACCTGAGATCTATCCTCCTCTTCAGCATGCTCTTCTTGTCTATATTCATATCTGATGACCCTCATTCTGTCGGGAATTTTGGATGGGATCCAACGATCAGAAATGTTGCACAAACTTTATGGGACTTCATCATGCCTGATCAACTTTACGGGACTTCTGGTCTTCCTGAATATCACTGCAGTGCTGATCATCGCTGCTGTACTCAAGCATCATCGTTGTTGTACTTTCCATCAATGACAAGCATATGCTGCGTGTAAAACATACCAAACATCCTCTGCACTATCTCTTCTAATCTTATTGAGGTTGCTCTGCAGCGTCTTCCCAAAATACTTCTAGTGCCCATCTGTTACATTCTTCTTCTACTCATGCCTTCTTCATTTCTATACTTTCCATCAATGACAAGCATATGCTACCTGTTAAACATTTCCAACAATGTTTGTTATGGAAGACACCCCCTGGGATGATGGACATCATCATTATATCCTCTTCCTAGAACAACACACCATTGAGAGCTACCAACGGATCTCAACCCCATCGACTGTTGTCGTCATTTCCACTATTCCCAAGTCTACACATGATGTGTTTTCTAAAGGGAACTTGAGCAATATCTCACCCAACATTCCCCTCGACATATCCATAAAACCTAGAATTGTCGAAAATGTGCATATCGAAGCTTTGTGTTCCCCTGCGAAAATTGTCACCTACTGTTACACATTATTTTCATCATCCCTATGACCGTTAATGACGTAAACCTATATGTTTCGTTTAGAGGGGTCAGTGGCCTGAGTTCCTGAAGAGAGAAGGGAGAAGAACTTTTCCTGAGAAAAGAAGTTGCATTTTCCCTTGTAAAAACTCTGTAAAAAAGGAAGTTTGCAGGCTGCCTATGTATTAGGGTGCGAGAATGCCTGATTCTCGCAGGGTGCATCATAGCTAGGGTGCGAAGAGTTCACAGGTTTCACTATAAGAAGGGTGTGAGAATGCTTACACGTGGGAAAAATGAGCATTTTCTCGAATCTTCTAGAAGAAGAAACTTTCATGGTGAGGTGGCATCCGAATGGTTTGGATCTTACTCGCTTTCATGATTTAGTGGGATCATCCTAACCTCCTCACCTTATCCTCTTCAACTTATAAAAGGAGTNGAAGAAGAAACTTTCATGGTGAGGTGGCATCCGAATGGTTTGGATCTTACTCGCTTTCATGATTTAGTGGGATCATCCTAACCTCCTCACCTTATCCTCTTCAACTTATAAAAGGAGAGGAGCTCTCATGGAGAAGGGGTTCTGGAGCTTTGGTTAGCTTTTGTTGGTTTGGGATTATTAGCTTGGTTAGAGTGGCTTTGAGATTTGCTTTGTCAAGATAGATTGTGAATAGTATCAGATCTATGCTCTTAGAATTCTTGGAGTGAAAGTGTGTGGGGAATGAAGGATAGTTTGAAGGGACCTTATGACATCAAGGCCATGGTTGTAATCTCTCTTTCACATTTAATATGATACAGTAATATGATTCTTTCCTATAAAGCTTGTTGTGTTTTTTTGTATGATTCCTTGATCACATACATAGGTTTATATTGAGTTTATGTTATTGCTATCACTTTGGTTGGTTGTTTTATTTTGCAAGATCATCATTGTATGAGCATTGGAACGGAGCTAGGATGGCGATGGTGAGAGGAAGCGACATTTGAATAGTATGTCATCCATCCCTCTTTGGTTAGTAAATTCAATATCTAAAACTTAAGGAAAGCATCATGTTCTGGGGTGATTTTTTCTAGATCTAGGTGGATCTAGGGAGATCAGTTAGTGTCCGCACCTACCAATTAGTCCGATAACAAAATTGGAAACTCCACTGGGGAACGGATTGTTTCCTAGTTAGTCTAGTTTCCCTTGCTTTGAATTCTCGATTTATGATCTCTGAGTCTATGGAAGATCCATCAAGACTCTCTGGATCTGAAAGTTCTCTCAAAAATTTTGTCCTTTTTCCAAATTTTGCTTGTTTACAACCATTCTCGCACTGTACCTCTCTATGGACTGCGAGAATCATTGATGTTCGCACCTTGTTGTTAGGTTCAATGCGAACTTCTTACACCCTACCAATTTCTAGCCTACGAGAATACGTAATTCTCACACTGTAATATACTGCTAGGCTGCAAACTTGTTTGTAAACATTTTTGGATTGGGTCTTGTCATTTTTTGATGCCCAATTTTGCTTTGAATAGCTGGATTGAACTTTTGGAGCCTATATTGATCTATTTATAGTCTTCTTGACATTATTTGAGTTGCTTTTATCCATCTTTTCTTTGTTTTGTTTTGAAGGATTAGTCTCTTGCTTTGAGTGTCTTTCAATTACAAAGCGTGTGTTTTCTTTAGAATTGTTTAGGGAAAGATCATATTTCTTCTTAATAGTTCGCTTTAAAAGAGAACTTTTAGTTTGGGTTTCTTTGTTTTAAGAAAGTTCATTATTTCTTTTAGTGAAATTTTTGAAACAAAAAGATTTAATTTCTTGCTTTATATTAGATTGGGGGCATCCTTGCATTTCAAGTAGAGAAATTGCATGATTCTTGGCATTTACAATACCTTTTTCTCATTTCTTGAGAATTTTGATATTGATGAGTTTTAAGATTTTGGGACATTGTGCATCTGGGAATGATAAATGTTTTCTCCTTCTCGTAGTATAGCTTTCATCGAAATGAAAAGATTACATCTTAATATCTTTGCATAATTTCTGATTTAGTCAAAACACCATATTGTCCACGCCATTTTCCTTTTGAGTAACAACAACCATAAAATAAAGCGCTTATAAAAAATGATTAGACATTTTTATTTTTCTGGTAGCAAAACTACATTAGATTAGTCGTAGGGCTTTGGAGGGTATACCCATGATTATGTGTGGGAGCTTGCACCAAGGTGTAAGTCCATTAAGCAGGTCGTCAACATAACTTTTCCACCCGCTCTATCTCAGCCCCTTCTTACATTGTTCTCGCGACGTTGGGTTTCATCACCAACTAGTGCGTTCATTGTGAGAAGGTTTTGTTTGCTTGCTTGCTTACTAGATTTTTAGCGTGTGCTGTTTGTTTTCCCTAGCAAACTCTAGGTTGGATATTTATTTAATGGCGTTAGTTCCCAGAATGACCAATGAAGGAACCCCTACTCCAGGGGAACCTTTTTTTTTTCCTTCTTATGGAAACATTGGTCCTCCTCACACCGCTACTTTGAGCCTTCCAGGTCTCACTATTGGATTACCGGTATGGTTGTTTTCCACTCAGGTAATCCCGAATGCAGTTAGTGCTTCAGTCACAAGCACTTCCCCCCAAGAGCATCAACCTCATGTTGATCCTTCACCTTCTTCACCAGTAAGGTCTTCTTCACCGTCTTCACTTGCAATGTCACCTTCCATTTCATCTTTTTCGTCGGGCGAAATTTATGAAGCTAGTAACCCGGTGAATAAGAAGAAGAAGAAAAGAAAGATTAAGAAGAAGAAAGATAAGCGAGGGTCAAAACCTCCGACCATTGTCAAACATGTTGTAAAACAACCAGTTACTGTTAGTCATGTTGGGAGTGTTGATGATGTCAAGATCACCCAAACAACACGTAAGCCCAAGTACCCTTACAGGCTTTGTAAGGGTAGCCATGTTCTTAAGGAATGCCTTGGTCTATCCAAGGTTATAGAAGCATGGTATACACATCCTCGCCAACCCATATCATCAGCCTCTGAACAACATGCTGATGATCTCCCATCAACTAGTCACGATACTGCTGGGAAGAAGAAAAGTAGAGTCAAGTTCCCATGCATGTTATGCAAAGGGAGTCATCTCACTCACCTTTGCCCTCGTATGGACAAAGCCTCAAAATTCCTGGAAGACATGACTGTTTCACATCCCTAACTTCCAGATGCTTATCGTAAGCTTTCTCTCAACCCTCCAATAGTTGATGGAATGATCACTCCGGTCCCTTCATCGGTCAATCCAGTTGATCATGTCGTCAATCTGGTCACATCCTTAGTTGAACTAGTTGACAAAGTGGTTGATCCGATCCCATCCTCGGTCAATCCCACTCTCCCCTCAGAGAGTGAAACCCAAGCGGTCGATCCGTTTCCACCTTCCGACCCCATTCTCCCCCTGGAGAATGAAACCCAAGTGGTCGATCTAATCTCTCCATCGGTCGATCCTACTCTCCCACTCGAGAGTAATACTGCCCATGTTTTTCTCGTTGATATAGACTCTTCCGTGTCGAGGGGTATTCCTCCTTCTCCCGTGGGAGTCCCTCCAAGTAATGAGACCATCCGTTTTGATTGGGGTGTGCTAACTGGACCTCGTCTTCTCTCTCACATTCCTTTCTAGATTACAGTACAGGTTTCTGGTGGAGACGTTCCTCAGACACTAATAGATGAAGGTTCGTCTGTTAGTATTTTGTCCTCTATTGCTTGGCAAGATTTGGGTTATCCTCCACTTGTGCCTGTTACACAGAATCTGTTATTTTTTAACGGAAGAACTAGTCAACCTTTAGGGAACCTTCCTCAGTTTCCTGTAACTTTGGGAGGGAAAACTATATTTATTGATGTCATGGTCCTCCAAGACCCCTTGGATTTTCCTTTACTCCTTGGGAGAGATTATGTCTATTCCATGAAAGTTATTGTGTCTACTCTTTTTCGTGTGATATCTTTCCCTCACGATGGATGAGTTGTGACTGTTGATCAACTTTCATTCATTGAACCTGCCTGGATTGCCTCCCTAAATGGTTCTTATATGCAGACGGTATCACCCCCACCACAGGTCAATTATGTGGCATTGTCTCCCATGACTTCAAATTCTGATGAATTAGATCCAGTAGTTGACATGGTGATCTCTTCGATAGGGTTTCTAGAGCTTGATATCTTTACTCCTGTCATGACCCTCGACATGGTGTCCTTCCAGAGTGTGTTTCTTCCTTCTAGTGAAGACCTCTTAGAAGCCATGACCAAGTTTTGTCCCTTGACATGGTCTCCTTCCGGAGCATTGTCCTCTTGGTATCCATGATCAAGAAGAGAGTTCCGAGGATAGTTTTTGCATCTCTGAGGCCACCTCGTTAAAAAATGAAACAGAGGTCTTGAGCATAGTTTTCTAATTTCAAGCTCATTAAAAAATGAAACCACTTGAGGATAGTTGTTGCGTCTCTGTAGCAACCTTGTTAAAAAATGAAACAGAGGTTACGAGCATAGTTCTTGTTTATGTGTCAAGCTCGTTAAAAAATGAAATAGTTTTCCCCCTCTCTGTTTGAGTCAAGTCCTTCATCTAGTATTTGAGGCTTCATTTCATTCTTCTTTGTAGTTGGATGAAATGAAGCTTGGGGGGAATTTGCCTCAGCCTATGGACTTCATGCTGAAGTTAAGCCGCTAGTTTTATAAGCTAGGGGCTAAGTACCAACCATCCATGTGTTATGCATTGGGAAGTCACAAGCATAGTTTTCTATGGTTCAAGATTGTGTAAAAATGAAACCACTTACCTCAAGCATAGTTCCCTCTGGTTCAAGCTTGCGTAAAAATGAAACCAGGTTCAAGCGTAGTTTTGTTTAGTTTTTAAGCTTGTGTAAAAATTAAAATCTATCCCAAGCATAGTTTAGTTTTGTTTTAAAGGTTGCGTAAAAATGAAAACAATCTCGAGCTTAGTCTTTGTTTTTTCTCGTGCTCGTAAATCAATGAGAATGTAACTGAGTATACTTTTATCACTTTTTCAGACTCATAAAGGTTATACAAAAAAGGAATCCCCTAGAGTCCTCTTTAAGCTCTTTTCAGACTCTCTAAACATGAAAATATTGTCGAACGATCTTGTTCTTTTCACGCTCGTTAAAGTATTTGAAGAAAACGTCTGTTGAGCGATAGTTTATCTCTTTTTCAATCTCATCAGACTACTTTATGAAAATGAAACTGAGAGAGTTTTCTTTAAGTGTTTTTCAGACTCTCTAAACAAGAAAAACCCATGAGTTTTGTTTCTTTGGACTCATAAAACAAACATTGAAAGGCCCATATGGGACCTGAGTTTTTTTTAAGTGTTTTTCAGACTCTCTAAACATGAAAAACCCATGAGTTTTCTTTCTTTGGACTCGTTAAATAAACATCGAAAGACCTGCAATGGGACCGAACCACTCCTTCCTAGGGTTCGTTAAACATACTCCAAGGGACTCATCCAAAGGATGAGATTAAATTGACAAGCATATGTTATCCTCCTCAAGCTTGCGTAAAAATAAA
>JASDQU010411559.1:0-10462 GCA_032191745.1 Picea mariana | reverse complement strand
TGTGTTTCAGCAATAGGCTTTGAATGCAAATCTATAGTTTTGGACACTTATGCATTTCTAATCAATGGTTAAGTTCAAAAGTGATGTAAAATATTATGCAAAACAGATTAAGCATATAGTAATGAGAAAGGACGTTGTATACCTTTGAGATGATCAGACAAAGTGATAGTATAGGTTCAAATATAGGTGATCAAGGGTATAATAATGGCAAAAAATATAGGCAAAAAGGTGCATAGTGTGGCCCTAATAGGACCCCTACCCCTTCTTTTATAGGCTAGAAGGAGCTAGGTATTTGGTCGAATGACCAGCCATGCATGGCCGAAAGGTTTAGTTAACTTGCCCAAATTTGTGTGTTCCGTCAACAACTTTATTTTTTTCATGCTTTTGTAGGTACACGCGAGTTGTATTGGGGCAGCTAGCGTGTACACGCGTGCAGTAATGGAGTACGGCGTGTGGGCCTTTATAACGGGGGTTTTTAAGAAGAGTTGTTCAATAGTGTTTTGGAAAAGAAGGAATTTGAAATGGCCTGATGCCAGGTAAGTACGTCTGGTGCAAATTAGGGTTATAACAATAACTTCGCACAAGATACCAAAATGTTTCTTATATTACTGACCTTTTCTGAAGATTGATCTTTGTTGGTAGGATCAAATTGAAGAGGCATATCACATACTGGTACATCATCTCCTAGCTTTGTACCTGAAGTAGAAGAAATATTCTCTTGCAAAATCTCTTGTCTGGCTTTCTTGAATATCTCCTTTTCCTTTCGTGCATCAAAATGTTGTTGAGGTGATGTGTTATTTTTTATCCATTGGTATTGGCCTTGATTATGGTTTGTTACATCTGCTCTTGTTTTGGTTCCACCTCTAGTAACTATGTTGATATTTTTCCCATCCTCTCTAGCTTCAACGACAATCCATTGGACATTCTGATTATTCTGATTCCTCTTTTCCTATATCTTTGTCAAAAATGTCGAATAGTCTTTTGTGTTATGATTTGTTGCACGAAAATACATACATGTCGTTGGTGGTTGTGGACAATCCCTTGCATAATTTCCAAGTTTCTAAAAATTGTGACAAGTTATTGGTCCTCTACCTCCTCCAAATCCTCTTCCTCCACGACCTCCTCTGAATCCTCATGTTTTAGGGATTTTGAGACCTGCAGGAGCTGAGCTCCCTTAGGTTCTTCCTATACCTAAGACAAATATATTGATGCAATCTATCAGAGTTTCAAGATCTGATCTATATGGAAACATACCTTGTTTTTTAAGGTTGTCCATGCACACTCTTGGTTTGTTTCTTGCGCGAAGAGTATTCCTGCTCCAAGAGACAATGATCTGCACACAATGAAACAAGATCCTTTCCAAGATCAAAGTAGATGAATACAAATCAATGAAAATCCTATTAATAGATTATAACACATAATTCTATTAAGTTTATTCAAATGAATACATGCAAACAAATACACAATTGAATAGAGGGAAACGTCCAGTACACCTTCTATTAATTACTAAAACAACATTACAACTTACAAATGGAGAAGTTGATGCAACAATCTCTTTCCAAGCTCCTTTCCCAAATCTGGTAGCCTAAATAGAAGGATAAGTTTACTAGTTCTTCCTCCTCCTTCCCATGGGAAATGGCTTGGTTCTTATAAGCCTTTATGGATAAGGCCATATAGTTATTAGGGTAGGATCCTCAAGCTCATAATGGAGGCCTTCCCAAGGATAAACCCTAAGAAATCAGTGGGATATCTCATCCATTGCAACCAAGTCCAAAAATGGGAGTTTCTAGGCTTGGTCGCTCCCTAGACACATAGAGAGACCGACTGGTCACTCCCTGACAGGCTAGAAAGGGAGACCAACCCTCCTGGTCGCACCTGTTAACACTAAGTAAATTCTTTTCGCTGAGGAAACAACCTAAAAAGGTAACCACAAACCTCTTTAGAGATAGGTAATGGCCTACTCAGTTCAGAGAGGGCTCTCTCTTATCACTTAATTTCTGATAGATGGTTTTTCTTGATAAAAAAATTGCTAGGGTTTAAAGTTTTGAGTGGATTTAATAAATTTTTGTTGGCAAGGAGGAGAAGGATGCTTTTTGGGCTATGGAGTCAAATCTTGAAAATGAATGAAACTAATTTCTGGTAGATAGAGCCTCTCAGAGGAACAAAGGCTAAATTAGGTGGATGAAACCTTCAGTTTTGAATTTTTTATAGGGGGTGAAAGAGGGAAAAGGAAACACGTAACAGAATCAGAGCACCATATAGATGAATTCTGACCTAGTTAGGAAGAAAGGACAGAGTTTAAATTCTTTGAGTCTAGAGAACCATTTATATGATTTCTACACTCTTAAATATCAATTTAAACAGAGAGAACAATGAGATGAAAGTAGGGACACAAGATATACATACAAAAGATAATAAACACACTGTCATCTCATCACCATTAGAATTTTTTTCATGAATTTTCAGGAGTTCTGCATTTTCATTTCATTCAAATTCAAAAATTTACAATGAAGATAAAAAATACTATAGTTCTGCCAACTCGCCCTTTACATCCTCAAAAATCAAAATATATAAGAATTTATTTGCTAAACTAGGCTACTAGGAGTTGAGCTCCAACTGACTACAATAGTGGATCTAGTTACATTGGAAGAGAACAACTCCAAACTGACTTTACTAAAAAAAGTAAGTCTGTTTTGACCATATTTAATGCAAAACAAAACGTATCTTATACAATCAAATATCTGAGAAAAAATGATTTTGATGTGTGGATGAGTCATCATGTGCATCTGGAGACCCCTTCGAGACAATTGGTGTACTATTAGGTAGCCATGTCACCTTTGTGTAGCAGAATGGAGCTAGCGCTATGCAAATGCTACCTACAACGTTTGCATAGCAGATTTATGTAGCACACTTGGTTTTCTTAAAACTTGTGCAGATCCAAGTGGCAACTACTGATTTGAAACCTGATTTGACCTCCAGTGTGGTACATCAATCATTTTATATTGTCATTTTCAATCATATGTGTCTACAACATTTGTGTAGCGTGGGCTCGCTATGCAAGTGTTGTGTATGCATTTTTATCATTCCAACAACATTTTGCGCCCAAAAAATGTTTCTGCATTTCTCTTCAATTTTGATTGGGCATTGGAAAGGGTTGCACATGCATTTTCTCTATCTGGTTTTCATTCTTTAAAGTGTTCCATGGCTTTGTCATCTTATATCCTATTTTCTTCCCTGAGCTTGATGATTTGATCTTGAGCTTCTATTAGCTGCTTATTCAACCATCTTATGTTTTTTCTCCTTTTGTGGGTGAAGTAGGGAGTTTTTCGCTTGCTGCAAGATGGCCCTTGAGGTTTTCTCGCTCAACTAGCAAACCCCATGTTTCCTACTCCCCAACCCTCTCAACAACAATATATAGGATGACCATCAAGTATTACAATGCCATCACAACCAGTATATGGTCCTACTATTATCCCTATGCCACATCAATACTACCAGTATTCACAAAACAACAGAAAACTTCCCTTTTTTGCTACATTAGATCTACCAGATTTGTTGCATTTGACTAATGATCCCATACAACACTCCTTCTTCTTTCCATTGATCCCTGCCAAACTACCATATGATATATCGAAGTTCAATGGGAAGCTTAGTGAAGATCATAACAATCATGTAATGACCTTCCATAGTTGGTGTTATTCCAAGTCCTTGATGGATGATTCCATTCGATTAAGACTTTTCTAGATAAATCTCATGGGTTCAACATCAAAACGGTATACCGAGTTTCCATGAAACTCCTTTGGTGACTTTAATTCCCTTTCTATGGCATTTTTTAATCATTTCCAATTCCCAATTCGATATGAGATCGGTACCGATATTTTAACCTCTCTTAGGAAATCCACCCACCCATATATATGATCACATTCATGAATGGAGGTGGTGGCGACGGTTGATTAAAGATGCAATTCCAAACCAACTCATGGTAGATTGGTTCACTAAGTCACTCTTACCATCCATTGCAAGAGATGTCGCCACGGGAGGTGTTGTCACGGAGGAACAAGCAATCAACCATGCTCAATATTTGGACTTGGTATATTCCCAATCCGGCACACTTTATGATCTGATTCCTCATGCTCCTCACCCATAAAATGATCCTTCAAGACCAGCACTAGAATCCCATGCCGATGGCATGGTGGTTCTGTAAAACTACATTTTGCAACCCAATTGACTAGAAAACAAGGCCAGCTAGCCTCCACCCCAACCTCATCACAAACTAGTACCAAATCCTCTCCCTCTCCTACACAAACCTCTGAGGTGAATGTGATTCAATCCACTTCGTCTCAGCAACCTAGAGGCAAGAATAAAAATAAGGGTAAATCCAAAAATATTCTAACCAGCATGAGAATACAAAACCTCAAACAACTATTGAAACCAAGCCAAAAAGGAAGGCAAAGTTTCCCTGCATGATTTTTGGAGATGACCATTACACAAAAGACTACCTACATCGTGAGGAAGTCACAAAAGTTTTGAAGGGAACCTCCCAACCCGCAGTACTAATCGACCCTTTCCCGCCTCAACAACAATAAATGGTTACCTAAAATATTTCATCTCTACAAGGGGGCAACGTGGGTCATCCTCACCATGGGGATTCTTCCACAAGCACCCATGTATTTATGTCTAATGATACAGTTAGTCTAACAACTAGAGCCAAGACATTTGAGACTTCTCTAGAAAACAATGTCAATGGAGATACTATGGGAAATCCGTGCACTTCCACTACTCCACTTTCTAGCCCTCTTCAAATAGAGCAGCCTATTTATGACTCAATGTTGCATCCATTAAGAACAAAATTCAAAAATTGATATTTAATCCAAGTGCCCATGCTGCCCAAAACTACAACATTGTTGAAGATTTTGCATAGGAACCTTGTGTTATGTCGACACTCGAGGTTCTACAGAACTGTCCTAGTCAATATAAAACTTTGTTGTTAGCTATTGGAGTTGTGGATCCATAGGCATCCAATATTATCATGTTTAACCTGGAATATTTCAAAACGAGGCTCTCCCACCACCTTGCATTCCAAATTCACACCACGGTTTGTGGGAAGAATATCCATCGTACTATTTTGGATGAAGGAGACTCAACTTGTCTCATGTATTTATCCTGTTGGAGGGCCATTTGTTCTCCTGAACTAAACCAGTCTCCCACTACCCTCAAAGCATTTGATGGACATGGATTCCAACCTTATGGACTCTTGGAATCCTTAGCCATGGAATTGAGGGGAAAAACCATTTCTCTTGATGTAGAAGTGGTTGATGCACCCCTAGATTATAACTTGTTTCTTGGTCGTAGTTGGTTTTATGTGATGACTCCTGTCACATCTTCATTTTTTCACCTCTTTCAATTTCCTCACCAAGGTAAAATTGTTACCATTGACCAACTCGATTATTGCACACCCGATATTCATAACCAATATGCTAATAATATCCATTTCCTAGGACATTTTAATCTTAAGTATGAGAGTGTGGGGGTAGGTCTCCTCAAGGATTCCTTGCTCATGGGATTTTTTCCCTTGCCTACCCCTAATTCCCCACATCAGGTTGCCACGATAAATATGCTTTTGGCTAAGGTACAATAATACCCTGAATCATTTGATCCTTGGGTAGTACCTAGCCCATCTGAAATTGAATCACTAGGTGACAGCTTGCCACTTAGTCCAGCAGAGACTGCATATCATGTGATTCAATCTACCTATTACATACCAAATTTCGATGACCAACATATTGTGCAATCGAATCCATATTCTCTCTCATCCTAGATACACTCCTCTCTATCCTCTTTCTATTATCTCATATGGACTTTCCCATCAGATGAGTCCATAATGGATATTTTGAGCATAGAAGAGTCATCCTGGGAAGATTATCATCATAGATCGTCTTTCCTTCCACATATGGATACGGTAGAGATTAAAATTAAATCCGTTGTTCCACTTGATATTTTCGCAAACCCTCAATCTTCCATTCTTATGCAAGACACTATGTTTGAGGGGAATTTAGGGAATATTATAGTTACCATTTCCATTGACATATCGATGAAACCTGATATCATGGAAAACATTCAACTTTGATAAAATTGCTCGCTTCAAGAGATTGAAGCTTATATTGTCTTGTTTAAATAATTCCACGATGTTTTTGCTTGGAGTTATGAAGAAATGTCAGGTATTTATCCTTCCATCGTTGTTCATGAGATCAAAACCTACCCAGGAGTAAAACCTATCTGGAAGAAAATTTTCCCAGTACACCTCCAAAAGACTATGACCATTAAGGCAGAGGTCCAAAAACTCTTGAAATTTGGTTTTATTTTCCATATACCATTAACAGACTAGGTGTCCAACATCGTTCCAGTCATGAAAAAAAAAGGAACTATCAGAGTTTGTGTCGATTACAAGGACCTTAATAAGGCTTTTTCCAAGGACAATTACCCTACTCCCTTTATCAACCAAATCATCGATAATTGTGTCGAAAGTGTCATCTTTTCATTTATGGATGGTTTTTGCGGCTATAATCATATCGATATACTCCCATCTGACCAACACAAGACGACCTTCATCTATATAGGGTGAACATTTTCTTATCGTAAGCTACCCTTTGGCCTTAAAAATGTTGGTGCCATTTTCTAGCGAGCCATGTCGTATGCCTTTCATGGTATCAAGCATATTCTAGATCCTTACCTTGATTACCTACCTTCTCATTATGCTCGATGTGATCATCACATTGCGCATATTAGAGCCATTTTTCTTTGATGTCGCCATTATAATATTCACTTGAATCTGCACAAGTGCATTTTTTGTGTTGAAACCGAAAGACTCATGGGCTTCATTGTCTCCAAAGATGGGATTATGGTTGATAAATTAAAGGTTGAGGCTATCTTATCATTATCGCCTCCATCAACCCTCCACCAACTTCAAATTTTGCAAGGGAAGGAAAACGCCTTACGCTGCTTCGTCCATAATTATGCAAAAATTACAAAAGGATTTATGCATTTGTTAAAAAAGGATGCCTATTTCATTTGGGACACCCAAGCCCAAAAATCATTTAATTCTCTCAAACATGCATTAACTAATTCTCCATTACTCCATTCCCCCGATTACACCCGAGATTATATCCTTTACCTGCCTGCATCCATTTCCACCATTATAATGGTATTGGTTCAAGAGGATGAAGATGACGAATAATATGTGATTTATCACCTAATTAAGAGCCTCGTGGGCCCTAGAATTTCATTATTCACACATTGAGAAGTTGGCTTTGGCAGCAGTCATTGTTGTCCAAAGATTTTGACATTACATTTTTCTCCTCAAAACCTCGATCATTGCAGATTCCAACCTTATGTACCATATATTGACACATCAAGTACTAGAGGGTAAATACTCAAGATGGATCATTATTCTCCAAGAGTTCGATCTAGAATTTTCCAAATCAAAATCAAAGAAATCCTTGGTTTTTGTTGAGCTTATGTGTGATCTTCCCCGTACTGATGAAGAAAATGTGCCCATAGACTCTCTTCCTGATGAGTCATTGTTCCTCATTAGCACATCTAGCCCTTGGTATGGAGATGTCACTTTGTATCTCCAAACCCAATGCTTTCAACCTAAGCTATCGCATGAAGATCGTCGTTGTATTCGCCATCATGTGAAACATTACCTCATCATTAGCGACACTTTGTATCATCGTGGTATTGACTCTATCTTGCGACAATTTTTAACCCGTGAGGAAGACGAGTGTGCTCTTAATGAATTTCACTCTGGAGCATGTGGTGGTCATCTTTCTAGGATGGCTACAACCCATAAAATATTGTACATAGGGTATTTCTGGCCCTCAATTTCAAAGAATGGATGGATGTTGTCAATAAATGCCAACCTTGTCAAAATTTTCATCCTAAAACACACTCTCATCCTGCTCCACTTCATCTAGTAGTTGTGGTCGACCCTTTTTCAAAATGGGGTATCAAATTTATGCTATGTAATCCTACCTCGACCAGGGGGCATGGGTATATTATAGTCGCAGTTGACTATTTCACTAAATGGGTTGTGGCTATGCCTACATTCACAAACGATGGAAAAAATGCTATGTTATTTGTATTCAATCACATTATCACTAGATTTGGAGTCCCACTAGACATCATTATTGATCATGGTTCACACTTTTGAAACCATATGATGGCTTAGTTAGGCGCCAAATTGGGTTTTCTCCATGAGAACTCATCACCATATTACCCCCAAGCAAATGGACAAGTAGATGTCATTAATAAGGTCTTGAAAACCATGATCCAATGAATGGTGGGGGCAAAAAAATAAAATTGGCACTTGAAACATTTCTCGACACTTTGGGCTTATAGGATGTTTGCAAATACTGCCATAGGGTTTACACCATTTCAATTGGTTTATGGCCTAGAGGTAGTTCTACCGATTGAATGTGAAATTCTAGCACTTAAGATAGCCATTGAACTTCTGCCAAACACCTCTATCGAGGAAGAATGGTTCATGTATTTGAAAAAACTTGATGAGATCTGTTGTGATGCTTCTCTGGCCAATGAGACACATCAAAAGTGCATCAAGACGTTGTTATCACATGTAAATTTTGGGGGTTCTACAACCCTTGTGCCAATTGGGTTAGGCTTTATGCTTTTTCAAAATCTTCAAATCACCTGCTCCGCATGTATTTTTGTCCTTCTTCAAGTTGAGGTTCTTGGTTTCTTTTGTAAGTGTCGGGTTTACTGACTATCCTTGCAAAATCAAACTCCTTTCTTCTTGAATTTCAAAAACAAAATAATCATAAAAATATATTATTTTGTTATACTTTAGAATTTAATAAAAAGGGAGAGGATTGATATATTTGGTTTCCAAGCCAAGGTTTGTGCATAGAGTCTTATTATCTTCATTTATAAACTCAAAAACAAAATAATCATAAAAATTATTATTTTGTTTTACTTTAGAATTTAATAAAAAAAGGAATAAAAATATATTATTTTGTTTTACTTTAGAGTCTTATTATTTTCATTTATAAACTAAAAAACAAAATAATCATAAAAATATATTATTTTGTTTTATTTTAGAATTTAATAAAAAAAATAAAAATATATTATTTTGTTCTACTTTAGAATTTAATAAAAAAGGGATTGATATATTTGGTTTCCAAAAAAGGTTTGTACATAGAATTTTATTATCTCCATTTATAAAATATGGGGGATTATTTTGGAATTTAATAAAAAAGGGATTAATTTAAAATTTAATAAAAGGGGATAAAAATATATTATTTTGTTTTACTTTAGAATTTAATAAAAAAGGGATTAATTTAGAATTTAATAAAAAAGGGATAAAAATATATTATTTTGTTTTATTTTAGAATTTAATAAAAAAATGGATTAATTTAGAATTTAATAAAAAAGGAGATAAAAATATATTATTTTGTTTTACTTTAGAATTTAATAAAAAAGGGGGATTAATTTAGAATTTAATAAAAAAGGGATAAAAATATATTATTTTGTTTTACTTTAGAATTTAATAAAAAAGGGGATTGATATATATTTGGTTTCCAAGCAAGGTTTGTAAATAGAATCTTATTATCTCCATTTATAAAATATAGGGGGATTGATATATTTGGTTTCCAAGCCAAGGTTTGTGTATAGAGTCTTATTATCTTCATTTATAAAATATGGGGTTTATGAAGCCTCGAGACTTAACTTCCAAGCATAAAATATGGGGCTTATGAAGCCTCGAATTATTTCCATTTATAAAATATAGGGGGATTGATATATTTGGTTTCCAATCCAAGGTTTGTGCATAGAGTCTTATTATCTGCATTTATAAAATATGGGTTTATGAAGCCTCGAAACTTAACTTCCAAGCATAAAATATGAATTATCTCCATTTATAAAATATAGGGGAATCGATATATTTGGTTTCCAATCCAAGGTTTGTGCATAGAGTCTTGTTATCTCCATTTATGAAATATGGGTTTATAAAATATGGGGCTTATAAAATATCGAGACTTAACTTCCAAGCATAAAATATGGGGCTTATGAAGCCTCGAATTATCTCCATTTATAAAATATAGGGGGATTGATATATTTGGTTTCCAATCCAAGGTTTGTGCATAGAATCTTATTATCTCCATTATAAAATATGGGTTTATGAAGCCTCAAAACTTAACTTCCAAGCATAAAATATGAATCATCTCCATTTATAAAATATAGGGGAATTGATATATTTGGTTTCCAATCCAAGGTTTGTGCATAGAGTCTTATTATCTCCATTTATGAAATATGGGTTTATAAAATATAGGGGAATTGATATATTTGGTTTCCAATCATAGAGTCTTATTATCTCCATTTATGAAATATGGGTTTATAAAATATAGGGGGATTGATATATTTGGTTTCCAATCCAAGGTTTGTGTATACA